>LWCB01000470.1:0-12080 GCA_001630525.1 Coelastrella sp. M60 | reverse complement strand
GTGGTGTGGTCGTGGGGGTGGTTGTGTCTTGGGTGGGTGTGGGGGGGGGTGGTTTGGTGGTGGGACTGGGGGTGGGGGGCTTTGGGGTGGGACTGGGGGTGGGTGGCTCTGGCGCGGGACTTGGTGGCTCGGGAGTGGGACTTGGGGTGGGTGGCTCAGGTTCTGGTGTTGGACTTGGTGATGTAGGGTCTGGAGATGGATCTTGTTGCAGAATACTGCAGCCAAGGCATATTCACGTTAATGGGTTCAGGACTAGGAGACTTGTTGCTGCGCATGCATGCAATGTGTGTTACAAGATTTGGATAAGTATACAAGGACAGGTTGAAATCAGATCCGAGGTGCGGATGTGTTGATGACTTGGTGATGATGCTCATCCAGCAGAAAGCCACGAGATCCACTGCATCATGTACCCATTGTGTCTTGAAGTAGGAAGAAATAGCTCTGACTAGCACACAAGCACACTGTTGAAGCCTGCTGCTTGCAGACCACCCCACACAAGCAAAATTTTCATGACATGTTGTACAACCATAGCTGTATACATAGGTAAGCCACCTTGATCAACACAGATCAAACGTCTTTCGACTACCATGGACAGTCCTGCTTGAGGACAGCTGCAGGTACTGGGCTACTGTTTCCTCAGCAGCGCATGGTCACATGTTGCATCGTATGGTACAGGGTAGCGCTGTCGATATCATGTGCTCACCCAAAACCAGCTCCTGCAGAGCATTGTGACCCCAGAACGATGCACAACAAGACCGATGCGACAATTGCCTTCATGCCATGCACCAGTGTCAGATCCAGCTAGCAGTCACAATGTGAACGTAAAAAGGCTGATCTTGATGATCGAATTTGCTGCTGCTTGTAGAGTGAGGAAAGAGCAAGCCACGAATGCGTGTGAAAGATGAACTACACGTGTGATGTGTCCAGTTACTCTGAGCCTGTGATCGGCTCGGTCGCAGTATATGATCTGCACTTATGAGGTAATTCGATGCCTGAGTTGCTGAGATGCAGGCGCTGCAAGGATGTGCCTGCATTCGTTGGTGGTGTCGTATTGCCTGCCTTGGCTAAGGTATCTTCATATTCTGGTGAACTCAAGTCTTGGCGCGAACTAGGCACAAGCAGTCACCTGCGTTTATTTTTGGTCCTCTGTCAAGGCCTGGGTATCGTATGAGTACTATGCACATGCATGTGCCCAAGGCTCTGAACAAGCGTGATCATTCAATCTCAAGCTTTGTGCCGAGCGTTACACATTGTTGAACAAGCAAACCTTGAATATAGACATGTCGGCATCGTCGCAAACATGCGGTGCCCTCACACTGTGCCGGGCAGTGAGAAAGACAGGTTGGCAGCAGTAGCGATTTCAACATATTGCAGCTTGAAGCAGCTGGGAGAAAACCACATCATGCATAGTATCTAGGCTGGTCAACGTCACAGCGTAGCACACATCCGAGAAAACAAGAACATCTGCTGTTAGAGTCACCGGCCTGCCAAGCGCATGGCTGCTACAGACCTGGTACAAATCAGCAGGCATCGTCAACATGCACTGCTGCTTTCCTGCATACATGAGCATGTGCAGGCACATATGTCCTTCATCGTCAGAAACACCTAGCAGAACCAGTGTCCACCAAAGAAGCCAGCTTACTGCCTGGTGCTGCAGCAGCAAGCCAACTATGCAGTGGCAGAAGCATTCCAGCTACACTAACCACCTGCCCTTTTTTACTGAGGAATTTTTTTTGCGGCAGAAGAATCGTCAAAATAGTTTACATGCCGTACCGTCTGTCCCAGAGCATAACCAACAGAGCAGTAGTTGTCAACAGAAAGCAACCGTTGCTTGAGTCGAGCAATGCCTTCATAGAATACAACCTTGCATGATACGCACAATGCCACATCAGTCATTCTTGGCCATTGATATGCTGCAAGGCTCCATAGACGCAACAGCTACTTCACACATATTCATCCCCATCAGATTCCATCCCTGAAAGGGCAATACACAACACGCCCAAACAACCCTTGCATCAGATGCACAGCACTACACCCAAACCCATGAGTGGCCACAAACTATACCCCCCAGCATACCTGAAGCATATCACAGCTTCAGCTGAAACCCAAATCTATTCTGTACATGTTGCTGTGCAAAATCAATCACTCTCTGCAAATGCACTCTCATACACTCAGCTATGTCTGCAGCATCACACTCCTGCGCTGATGCAAATCTCTCTTTGACAACCATCATAATCCTGCGCACTGAGTCGAGATCACCATCATGATCGAGCAGCCAATGCACCAGGTACTCAGTCAGTACTGACAGCTTCTGATGCACAACAGCGGCAGCGGCGCTACTGTTGCCGTTGTCCTCAGAACCTGCTGTTGCTGCTCCTGCTGTAGCCTGCAGCACAGCAGAAGGCTCCACAGCTGCTGCTTCTGCTGCTGTTCTTGAAGCCCTTTTTGTACCTGGCAATAAACAGTCAAGTGTAAGTCTCAACTGGTGCACAATGTTTCTGACAGGCTCATCCACAAAAAGCAGCAATTGCTCCTGCTGCTGCTGATGAAACCTCCTGCCACCACCACCAGAAGTCCTACCACTACCACTACCAACAGCAGCAGCAGCAGCCGCCGCCGCAGCAGCAGCAGCAGGATCCCAGAGCCTACCCAAGCCAACTTGCTGTTGGCCCTGACGCTGGCTTGTACTGCTTCTGATCAAAGTGACATCGTCTGCAGCAGCTGGCATACCAACAGCATCCAAAACCCCTCCGCTTCTGCCCCCTCCTGCTGCTGCTGCTGTGTTTGGTGCCTTCTTTGGCTTCCCCAGCAGATTCGCCTGCAGTTCCTGCTGCAACTCAAGTGGCAGTACAGCCAGAACTTCAGGGTCAATCTGATGCATATGAGTGAGAACTTCAGGCAGCGGGTGGTGTGAACTCTTGTTGCCTTGCTGGCCACCAGAAGGCTTATGTCGCTTATCCGAGATAAATGCACCAGACTGCATGTTTGAACTGTCTCTGATACTTTTGGGCTTGCTTCGCTGCTTCCCTGCTGCTGCTGCTCCTATTCGCAGCCAGTTACCACCACCAGCAGCAGCACCAGCAACCCGTAAACGTTGCTGATGTGCTTCTGCTCGTTTGGCAGCAGCAGCAGCAGTGCCTGGCGATGTGTTTGGCCTTGGTGGTGGTGGTGCTGGTTGCGCATTGATATGCATTGCGCCAGTACCATATGCTGCTGCTATCTCCCTCTTTAAATCAGACGGTAGGGCTTCAAGCACTTCTGGGTCAATCTGAGACAGAGGTGGCAGGGCAGCAATAGGGGTACCACTGCTGCCACCAACGCCAGGACCTGCTGCTGCTGCTGCTGCTGCTGCTGTGGCTTTAGGAAACAACTTGCGTTTGGCTGATGGGCTGCTGAACAGTTTGTTGTCGGCACGATGATCTTGGTCCATTACCACTGCTGCTGGCAGCGATGCTGCTGCTGCTGCTGCTGAGTCAGGTGGTGATCCATCAGGCAGAGATGCCATCATAAGCAGATCCTCTGATGTTGGAGACCCCTCAAGATCATGATGATCAGCAGCAGTGATCAACCCATCAGCATCTTCACCACCTGATACTGTTGCGACTGCTGCAGGACCTTCAGGCTCTGCTCCTGCCACAGCACCAGATTCAGCTATCCCATTTATAGAAATGGATCCATCTGCTGTCTCCTGGTCAATGCCTTTCTCGACTTCATATTGATGATCAGGGACCTGCAGTACAAGCCGCTGCTGCTGCTGCTTCAAACTGTTGACCATCTGCTGCTGCTGCTGCTGCTGTTGCCCTTTGTGTATCAGTTGCACCACATCAATTGGCGTCTGTTGCTGTAAACCTTCTGCCATTGTGGATTGCTGCTGCTGCTGCTGCTGCTGCTGTGCTGCCAACATACCATGCAACGTACGTTGTTGCCCAACCACAGCTGGACTGCTATTGCTGCTGCTGCCAAAAGCACCAGCAGCACTAGTTGACTTCTGCACCACACGTGGCCGCTTTGGTGTACTGGCAGCAGCAGCAGCAAGGTCAACAGCGCTGCCAGCAGCATCGCCATCAGAAGCCATGGCAGCAGCAAAGTAGGTTGCTGCTGCTGCTGGACTGCAATCACCAGCTAATGCGGCAGCAGCACCAAGGGCGGCAGCAGCAGGAGTTGCGGGACTGTGAGGTCGCTTTTGTGGTGTAAGCGTAGAAGCTGATGTTGTTTCTGCTTTCCTCCTATCCCTGTTGTTTCCTTCACTGTCCTTCATACCATGCAAATCAACATCCATATCATGCTGTGCATCTCCTTCTGCTGTAGGTTCCTCCTGTTGTTGCTGTTGCTGATCTGTGCTTGATTGATGCTGCTGCTGCTGGTGCTGCTGGTGCTGCTGTCCAGTACCTTGCCCCTGCTGCTGCTGCTGCTGCTGCTGCTGCAGCTTCTCAAGATGCTTCTGGAAGGCCAACATCCAAGGAGGTTGCTTTGATGCATCAAACACACCTTGCTTTGACGGAGCAACCTACAACAGAACCCAATAGTATGCAGCAATATCAAATTCTGCCATCAAGCAGCTGAGATCACAGCAACAGAAGGATATCTGATTGATAACGTGATGGAGATACATTCACAATCTGTGCAGCAGCTATAGTGTGCATAACATAACCTCTGAGTGATTGAGCAGGACTAGATTGTTGGCAGCACAATATGTGCCATACAAGCGCACTGCCAGCCAGCACTAGCGTGCATAATCAACAAGCTGATCATGATGGACACAAGTGCAAGCTTGACATTAGCCCAGGCATGCAGTATTATAGAGCATCATGTCTACAAGCAGCAAGAAATAGATCTTACCTTTGCTGGTGCAGGTCCTGATGGTCTGGCTGTGTGAGATGATGAATCAGTGTCAAGCTTGGACGCCTGGACAACAACAACACCACAATAACAATGAATAATGATCAAAGAAGCATACCTTCACTGGCAAACTGTGACTCGCTGACAAGCAGATCACAACCACTCATCTTTGCACAGTCTGTTGAACCGTGATGTGGCCCTGGTGGCATGCTATGGAGTAGAGTTTTATCATTCACTGCCAGCTCTAATTCATCCATGATAACTCATGGATATCTTTTCTTTAGTTTCACTTATCACTGGCTGGTATAACTATTTGTTGCTGTTTGCAATTATGACATCAACCCATGGCATCATATAATACAACATCAGAAACACAACAGAGAATTCGGTGACTATGACGACAACAAACGGCATCAAACATCATAACATGCAGAGATCAACTGCCCTTCCTGCTAACCAACGCCACAGTCACACCAGTACACTCACAGTTATTCCCAGTCCCCTTATCTCCTCTGGTGGTATCTTCATCGCCACCAGCAGCAGTGCCGCCTGCTCATACACATCATTAGCAGCATCGACATAGTTGCCCAAGGTGACACTTCTGCTGAGACTGTCACAGTGGCCATGACCAAGAAACTTGGCGGGCTCAGGAGCACCAGCCTGGAAAAACAACAAGCAACACATAGTGAGCGAAAAAGCAGATGTTGTTGTTCATCTCACATACAGGTATGTAGATAATTAGTAGGTATCTAGTGCAAGCACTCCGTGTGTTCCAGATGCAGGTTACGTCCTCTTTAGGAGACTCAGTATTGGCAGGAAGCAAAAAGAACAAGAGCATGAAAGCAGAATGGTTGTCAATTGGAGCCACTCAGATCATCCCGTAAACAGAACCACATGCATAGATGATGCTGGCCCACTGTTGAAGGGTGTCTCCACAGCAGCACACAAATTTGAAGGGTGTCTCCACAGCAGCACACATACGATGTACAACGTGACACCTGCATGACACGTGGCGAAGCGCTGGCTGACATGTGGCGGAGCGCAAGTCCTTCAGACTGCCACAGTAAGTGACAACAAGCCTCAACCAACCTGTCTGCGCTTGATCTTGAGCGTGAGACATTTTGCCTTTGCCTTGGCAGCTGACAACCGTGAGGCAACCTCAACAGACAGATCCTGAAGAACAGCAGCATGAATAAATGAAACTACGCCAAGCGCCTTCAAAAGGTGCCTGCATGACTTGCGGATCTGAAGGGAGGAATGCAGCACATACAGTGATCACTGCTTGTTGACAGTTTGATCGACTTTGGAAGCTGCTTAAGCAATGAGGCACAGCAGAATTGACTTGCACGGCAGGAAAGATGACGAATATTACGAGAAAAAGTTCTATGTTATCTTCTTCCTGTTCATCTGCAACTGTTGCACAAGCATATGGTCAACTAAATATCAAGACATAGTACCTGAATGTCTAACGTCACATACATTTACATGGCAAAGCTCACCTTCAAGAACTTGAGTGCATCAGCCTCACTGCTAAACCTCACACCCCAGTTCACTTCTGCACCCACACTCCTCCTGGCCTTGGGAGGTTCTACCGGTCTGTTGTCAATGCCATGGGCATGTTGCCACAAACTTGTGCCTGTCTGAGCACCTAGTTTGCGCATCAATAGCTCTTTGCTGCTGCTCCAGATCTGCTTACACACATACATGCGCAATAACACAAGATTGGAAGTGTGAACGTAGAAATAACTTACCATGCTGGCAGCTCCATCATCTGCTAGTGAGATGCTTTAGTAAGAGGATGTCATTCACCATGCCAAGGCTGTCACATGACACTCGAGCAGCAAGGTACATTTCGTCTTTTGTCACCTGTCTGACTTTTGTGATGCCCATGTCAGCCAGCTTCCCCTTCATGCTCCAGCCTACACCTGGTAACTCATCAACAGCAAGATCACCAAGAAATTCACGCGCCTGATCAGGCCTGATAACAGCCTGACCGTTGGGCTTCGCGATCTTGGTTGCAATGCGTGCCAGCAACATGTTGGGACCAACACCTGGCGCAAACAGAACAGAACACAGGTCACATAGAAATCCTAAACACACAATCCTGCAGCAGAATGCTACACCAACATATGTCAACAGATAGACCCACAGATGCCAAAGAGGCTGCTGCATCATTCACACAGGCACTTGTAGAGATGCTGGATAAATCATACAGACTGCAGCTCAGAAGCAAGCACTACATTGCAGCTACCTGCACTTGCTGTGCAATGTGTTGTCGCCTGTATCTCAGACCGTATCTGAGCCACCAAGGCCTGAGGGTCAGCTGGTATGCCTGTCAGATCCAGAAACGCTTCATCACATGACAGCGGCATGACAACAGGAGTGTGACGCAGCAGAATACGATACACCTGCAGGCCAGATGTGGCATGTATGTCAGTAGTAGTCGTGTCACATTTTGATTCTTATTTTGCCAGCTCTCAATCATCAGATACCATTATGGACTCATGTGCGGCAAAGTGGACCCACAACACCACAACAGGATTACCTCACCGAGTCCAGCCGAAATGAAGTTACCTACATCCTTTTGCCATATATGCATGAGCGAATGTGCTTGCATCAATTCACAGCAGACACAGGAAGGAGCTTCCTACTGTATTCATTCCAAGCTGTAGTAACATACGACATCGGCTGTGACAGCTGCAAGCCAGCAGAACACTGGACTGCACAGGCTGCTATCACAACCAAAACAGGCACATACACAGTTACTGTATCATCCATCACAATTCAACCCTTCACACTACAGTAAGCATCCACCTATCGTTGTCAGAAGCACAGGGCCCAGTAACGGACAGAACTTTTGTCACGACGCACAATCCATGCATATCAAGCACAAACCTGTTCAGATATCTCCTCATATCTGTCAAATTCGTACGGCACCACCAGCAGCTGTGGACAGCGTGACTTGGCCTCAGCCATGAACATTCCTGCCCTGATGCCAAATGCCCTTGCCTCGTAGTTTGCTGATGACACTTCTGCGCTGCCTTGAGCACTGGCAGAGTGACAAACTGCTAGGGGCTTGCCTGAGCACCAGAAACAGGAGCAAAGTAAGTACACTGCTGCAGTTGACGTAGGAACACATTGTACAAACAAAAAAACACATAAGCTCCTGGCGATGCTCCCGTTCAGTGAGTGCCACAGCCACTGCTTTGTCAACGCATATTGTTCAATTCTCTGCAAAGCCTCATATCGCTACAGCTGCTGCTATCTCTAAGTGCACCAGTACAGATGCATCTTCATGTACTGTACCATACTTACCAACAAACTCAGGCCTTCCCACCGCTGCTACAGCAGCAAAGAAGCAGTCCATATCCAGATGCACCACAGTACGAGCATTGCTCCCCCCACCTGTAGCCCGCTGCTGCTGCTGCTGCTGCTGTTGCTGTTGCTGGCCAAACATGCCCATGGTGCCTGCAGCTGTAGCTGACGCCCGCTGCTGCTGTTGATGCTCTGCCATGAGAGCTTCTATGCGTGCTTTCCATGTCCCAATGAAGTGCAACCTTGAGGACCTGTGATTGGTCAGTCAACACAGTGTCAATTACAGACCTTCTTCCCCAGTGCTGAGTAGAGTCTTGCAGGGATGATCAGACTGCTGACACAGCAGCTGATAACAAACAATCACAAACAAACAAACATATTTTTGACACCTCGACCTGCTACTCATGGGAGAACATAACTATCATCATCATCAGCAGCAGCAGCACAAGTACTGCGGAACTACGTGGTCACAATGTAGCAGTACAGCCGCACTGCTCTGACATATGAACCATCATCACCTGAAGAAGCTTCCTACAAACCCCTCTGGATCATCTGCTGATGACTTTGGTGGTCCCTTCAGCAAATCACATGAGGCACGAAGTGCAGCAGCAGTGGCTTGAGCCTTCTCAAGGGAGCAGTCAGGCCCAGGTGGTGCCTGTTGCTGCTGCTGCTGCTGTATCTGCTGCTGTGGATGACGAGCAGCAGCTATACTACTGCTTTGCTGCTGCAGCAACTGGTCGCCTGTTCGCTGGTGCTGCTGCTGCTGGGGAAGTGCAGCAGTCTCAGAAGAGTGGTTTATTTGCTGCTGCGGCAACCGCTGATCTGCTGGTTGCTGCTGGTGTTGCTGCTGCTGAGGTCGGCGGACAGGTGGGGGAAGCATAGTCCCCTGCTGCTGCTGCTGCGGTGCTTCCTGCAATGGCTCAGGTACATGCTCCTGGGCACTTTGTTGCTTTGATGGATTTGAAATCTGTGGCTCCTGCAGCAGCTGCTGTTCCTTCGGTTGCAAAGCTGGGTACAGCTCTGTTGCTGCCAGCGCTGCTGGCTGATATGCCTTGAAGTCAAACAACTGTCGCTGACCTGGGATGTCCCTCATGGTCTCTAATAAGAAGTCCTTGATCTGCAATAACACATTGTCCAGGTGATACATAAGTTGATACCTTATTGTGCTGTTGGCCCCCTGGCTAGGTCTAGAAGTCAACAGGGGGTTTCTATCTCTACTAAAACTCCTTTCTGCTGATCCAGAAATCACACAAGCTGCAGCGAAATTCACTTCAGCAAGCCTCGTGACTCTTATGCAGGCCCTCTGGATAAGGCACAAGAGAGAACCAGCCATGCTGTCTTCACAAGCTGCTGTCAAAGCACTGCAGCAACAGCCCATCTGCCTGTCAGCAAGAGCAAAGCAGCTAGACAATCAAAGCAAACAGGCAGGCTGTAGGTGCTGCATTCACGGTGTGCTTACTGGCAATAGCTGCCCAGCTCGAAGACAGGCGACAATCCATTCGGGTTTTACAATTGGCACAGGGTCCCTGAAGAGACAAGCACAGCCCCTCCACTCGTATATCCTTCAGCCGGATACTCTGACCAACATTATGAGTTGCTGTTGTGTGACCTCAAGACAGCTTGCATTACTAAGAGAATGATCAAACACCATCGCCATTATGTCACGAATGCATGGTTTAGCTGCCTGCATGACACTCATTTCATGGACTGCAGTGCTTGCCTGTGTACTGCCATCCTACTGCTTTACCTTGCATGTGCCAGCTGCTTGAGCTTTGTATCGGGAAGATTGTTGCATATGATATGAGTGACACGGTTGCGATGATAGTATGTCTCAAAACGGCCTCCATGCAGAGCCTGCCGGTGAAGAGCAGTAGCATCAGCATACAGGAGCCATCAAGATCCCAGGTTCCAGGCATGGCACCCACAGAGTATCCGAAACTGATCATAATACTATTATTTATCAGCTCACCATTATTTGCTTGAGCTCCTGATGCGATGGCACTGTGAGTCCATTCACATGTATCGAAACACCCTTGAAGAGCTCACTCTCAGCATGCTGCTGCAGTTGTTGAGCTTCAAACTGCTCTTGTAACTTTGCGTTCTTGAATTGCATATACTGCTTGAAGGATCCGCCGTGATACATTGAGCTGGCATCTTTCTCCTTCTCAGAGGGCTCCTGGCGGAGCCAAGGACTTTTGTTCTGTGCCAGGGATCGCTCCATGGTATGTAATAATTAATCGGATCTGCTAACCGCATGTTGCAGAGCTTGCCACAGAACACCGCACGCACTTCATGCACAGCTAGGCAAAAGGTGGGAGTGATCAGCGCGTAGCAATCATAGGCGTATGCACGCAGACAATCGGCCATCAGTCTGAATCTGAACAAAGCAAGCCAATGCCATCAATCGCACCAAACACATAAGGCGTTCTGCTATGTTACAGGGGGTTTTACTGCCCTTCCGATACTGCAGCAGCTGACATGTGACGCTCCGGCTTGGGACATAGCAGACCCCGTTCAAGATCACATCAGTTCATCAGACATGGCTTGCTAATAGTCTGCCAAAGACGCAGCGCATGTGAGCTCGAACATGCTCAGGTATGTCCAGCAGTAGCAGTGGTCGGACCCAAAAGACTTGTTCACGGTCTACAAGGGCTCAACAGAGCCAACAACCTGGGGACACAAACAATGTATCCATCCACAGCACAAACCTGCCTGCTGCTGCTGGAGTCTAAACATTGCTGCAGAAGCTAAGCCCCAAAGGCTTATCAGGCTGCTCAAGCTTAGCCACCCATTCGCGCCATGATGCTGCACAGCTGCAATGTGATCATGCATTTGCCAGCGCTACCTACTGTGCAGCTGCTGCCCTCCCGCATGTCTGTACCGCTGTCATTTGTGCTGCACTATTTGGTGGACTGCTTGTACGACTTAGTGTCCAAGATTTGTACTCCACACATCGCGCACAAGCCTGCAGGAAACCATGACAGTCACTAGCCACGGTGTGCAGCATAGAGTGAAACAACTGTGCTGAGAGCACGGCATTGGTTGTTGCCTGATGCCATTGCTAAATATCAACTGGCTGCTAACACTGGCTCCACAGCATTGCCTGCAGGCTACCAGGCACTCAGGCTTCACAAACATTCTGAAACCCTCACCACCGCCATGTCTGAACATCTGCTTACAAAGACTTGCAGTTCACTGCAAGCCTATGCATAGCAAGCTGCAGGCGCCACTGCTTGATTGCATACCTTTGCTGTACGCACACTGGTGGCAGTAGATGCCTTCCTGATGCAAATTCTGCTTACAGACCTTGCACTTGCTGATTTTGCCGGTTGAATAAGGCGAGTACCTGCAACAGAAGACATGGGACAACACCTGATCATGTTCTTCGTATACATGCATGCTGCTCCTTCTGTCTAATGCTATGTGCATCAAGGCAAGCAGAGATCTCAAGCATGCAGCAGCGGCCAGAAATTGCTGCATGCAATCCCAAGAGACCTTACTTTTTGCTTTTACTCAGTAGCTTGTTTTCCCCGATCTTCCTGCCGCCACTCTCAACAGTGTTCGTGCTGCCTTCTTTCCACTTTTCTGGGCAGGCCACTTTCTGCAAACCCGTGAAAGACAAGTCAGACGCTGCTGATGTGGACACAAGCAGCACCGAGCTTGTTGCCGCTTGTGTTGTTTGCTGCAGATACTCTGCAATCATGCTGAACTGCGTAACGCCACGGTTGTATCACCTGCAGTTTTTTCTCGCACTTTGGACAGACCATAAGAATGTATCCGACTGTTTCCGGTGAATACGTGCAGCAGTTTGGAAGACCCAACTTACTGCTACAGTACAGCTGCCACCCAAGGGCACTGGCGAGCGTCAACCACGCAACACAAAGCAACGTAGTCAGGTCAAATTGTTCAACAGGTTGTCGGAACTT
>LWCB01000468.1:0-13167 GCA_001630525.1 Coelastrella sp. M60 | reverse complement strand
GCCCTCGCCCTCGCCCGTAGGGCAGGGCAGGGCAGGGCAGAAAAAGCCGTAGGCTGTTGCGAGAAGGCACTTGCGGGTTTTTAGCTAGCAATGGGAGGGCAGGGGTTGCATAGATTGTAGTTTTTTGTTTTTTATTAAAAATTTGTTTTTTATTATTTTTTTTGCTATAATAAATTTGTAATATTTAAAAAAAAGTATTTTTTAAAAATTATCAGCATAAAGAATCTTGAAAAAGTATTATCTATTTTTTATAAAATATATATATATATAGCATTTCATTTTTTTATATTATGAAAAAATTTTTGTTTGTTATAGTAAATAACTATTAAATAAATATGAAAAAATTTAAATAAAACATTTTTTTTACTACAAATTTTTTTTATTAAATAGTATTTGACTATTTCTATATTTTTTAACAGAAAAAAAATTTTTAATATTTTTTATTTTGTTATTAAGTTTCTTTTAGAAAATAAACAGTCTTTCTAAAAAACTAAAAACTTTTCTACTTTTGCAAAAATATTTTTTATCAACAAAAATTAATAAAATTTCTGTAAATTGAAGCACAGAAAAAACAAACACATATTTTTTATGTTTTCAACAATGTCTTTAGTAACTTCAATAAAAGATTATATTGAAGTTGTACATAAATTAATTGAAACAGAACCAAATTTCAAAATCACAAGTTATTTTGATTTTGGTTCTATTATTACTTATATTATCTTATCTGGAAAAGATGTTTTAAATAATTTTTTGAGTTTTCAATGGTTTGAATCACTAAGATCAATTCCTACCTTCATTCCAGATGTAGCATCAGCAATGATTTCAGAAATTTCTGTTTTTGACGGAACTTTCCAAACTACACAAACTGTTTTAGAAAATCCAATTTCTTATGGAAATCATAATTTTTTGATTTATTGCAGTGAAAAATTTATGATTGGATTATTAAACAGTATTTTTTTATGTTTACCTACTTCTCTTGCTCACATTATCACACTTCGTCGATTTGTTATGCAAGGATTAGAAGCTGGTTTTATTTCAGGTTTAGGGACTATTGCAGGAAATTTAGTTTGGATAGGAAGTATTTTATTTGGGTTAAGATTTATGGTTATTCCCTGGTTATCATTAGATTTATTTCGTTATTTTTTAGGTTTTGTTTTAATTGTGAAATATATGTGGGATAGCTACACAGAAAGAAGAATGGTTTTAGAAGATTTATCAAAATATAAAATCTTTTTTTTAACTTTTCTTTTATCATTTACTGAACAAACAACAATTTATCCTTTTATTAGCAATCTTTCTTTAGGATCTGACTCAACTCTATTAGAAAGTTTTCCTACTGAAAATTTTTATGAATTTGGGTTTGTTCATTTTTCTTATTTATTAGGTATTTTTATTGGAAGCATGAGTTTACTTCAATTTACATGTTGGTTTTGGGAAAATCCAGCTTTCCAAATTTATATGTGGTTTATTTCATCATTTAAAACTACAACAAGTGTTTACTCAAAATTAGTAAATTTAGGTTTTTTGTATATTACAATGATTTGTGCAGTTTCAAATATTGCATATTTTGGTTTAGATTATACATTAACAAATCCATTAGGTTTTGTACATGAAGATCGATTACTAGATCAAAAAGCTTTATTAGAAACAGCTTTTTTAAATACAAAAGCATCAGATAGGAACACGCGACGAAATCGCGGTCGCCATGGAAGACGCGAACGCTGGAAACGTAGAGTTAGAAGATATAGAACTTTTGATGCTTCTTTATATGATCAAGGAACATATGATTTTCTAACTTTAGAAGATTTAAATTACGGTTTCGATCGTTTTTGGTTAAGACGAAAAATTAGAAATCATAGAGTTCGATTCCGATTTTTTCCTGGTCCTTGGATGAGATCTTTTAAAAAACAATTATCGCGCCCAAGATTAGAATCTTTTATGGGACCTAGAGTTGAATTTTTTAGAATTTTATTTGAACAAGCTTATCATCCTGAATTTCATGAATTTTCAAAGAAAAAAAATATTTTAACAACGAATAAAAAAACTCCTCTTTTTTCTCAAAATCAAATTTTTTTACCTTTGTTTAAAGATAAAAAAAAAATAGAAGAAAATAATTTAAATGAAATAAAAAATCAAAACAAAAATTCAATTTATTGGAATCCAATTGGTACTAAAAAAGAAAAAATTTTAAAAGAAAATTCAACTTTACGAAAATTTGTGCGAAAAGTAAATAATCGTATCCAAATAGCAAAAATGAAAAATATGATGAAAAATCCACAAAATTTAGAAATAACTTTAGAAAATTCAAAACTTTTAACACAACCAATTTTTTCAAAAGCTTGGAAATCATTTTCTTTCGAAGATTCTCAAGACAAAAAACCTTTAATCAAAACTTTACAATCACCTTTTTTCAAAAAAGGTGAAGAAAATTTATTATTTCAACGTTTTTATAACAAAACTTTATTTTCTTCTAAAGCAGAACAAAATAATTTTGCCTCATTAAAATCTAATACTTTTCAAATTTCAAAAAAAGAATCTTTTTCTCAATCAGAAATAGCTGAAAATAATACTTCGAAACATTTATCTAAAAAAGATAAATTTTTAGAAAGATATAAAACTTTTTTATATGCTCCTGTAAATAATGATCAAATTTTCCTATCAAAAAATCAAAAAGAAATTAAAAATATACAAAATGAAAGTCAATATAGACCAATAACATTACTACATCCATTAAAATTTTATTTTCAAAAAGATCAAGCTCTTAAAAGAAAATTTCAATTTTATGGAGTCAAACTTTTTAGAAACTTTAACGTTGAAAATAATGCTCCATATTTTAGAGTTATGATGAAAAAATTTTTCTATTATTATAAGCCGAGTTTACGTTGGGAAAGAACTTTACGCGTTGCAACAATGCGTAAAGCGAGACGTAAAAGTTCGCGTATTCCAAGGAAATTCAATGTTAAAAAAACTTCTCAAATTTTAGCCAATACCAAAAATCCTTCCTCTCTTGAAAATCTTTCTTTTAATGAATTTGAGGTTGTTCAGCCTTTGGCAGATAAAGAAAAACACGTTTTTAATACAAACAACGATCCAGAAATTCATCTTCCTTATAATGATCAATCATCTATTACAAAACCTACTCACTTTTATTCTTTAGTAGAAAAACGAGCAAGCCGTTATCGTTATCAAATTTATAAAGATGTTTTACAACATTGGTATTATTCTCCTTTAAATCGTTTTTTACTTAAACTGGATGTAGATTCTTTTATTCGTCGTCAACCTAATTCATATTTTTTAACAATAAATGATGAAAAATTTTTACATTTAAAACGTCAACTTTTATCCGAGTATTATGAAACATTACGTTGGTATACTTCTATGCAACATTATAGTACAATGAAAAGTCAAATAGGTGGAACAAAAAGTTTGTCAAGTCGTGCTTATAATCAACAATTTATGGGGACATTTAAAAAAATTCGACATTTATTTAATATCACTCCAAGTTTTCACGATCAAAATGTATTAAAATTTGATCAACCTTTATATAATGAATATAAAAATAATCAAAAAAATTCTATTTTTGATGATTCTATTCTTCATGAAGAACTTTTGGCTGATGATTATTCTCTATTTCTGAATAAGAATATAAATAAAGAACCTTCTTTTTCAAATATTGATCGAGTTCCTACATTAGCACCAGAAGAGCAAAAAATGGACTTCTATATTCCCGAAGATTTAACAAACCAATCAGCAAAAATTCTTCGTGAATATTTATCAATTGCTGCCCCAATTCGCCAAAATTATATTTCAAAATTGTTAAATGAAAAAAATTATTGGGAACTTACAAAATTTTTATTTCTTGGTCAAAAAATGCGAGGGACAAATCCAATTACAAATGAAACAGATTTTTTAAACCAAGAAAAAAATTATTTATTAAATTCAAAGATTGGAATAGATGATTTAGATATTCAAAAATTTAAAGAAGAAATGTGGATTCCATTACTTTTAAAATGTCAGAAAAAATTATATGACCAAGAATCTTTAAAAAATTACGTAACATTAAAAAAAGAAAAATATGAAAACCAAAAACAAAAACATGAGAAATATTTAAAAAATCGTTTAGAAAGAATGCAAAAATCATTTGTTTTTATGGAAGCCAATCAAAATTCTAAAAACTTTTCTTTTAATACATTAAGTGGTTATACTTCTTCTATTCAAAAAGCAATGAAAGAAAGTATTTTGTGGCAAAAAAATTCTTTTTCTGATTTTAAAACAGTTGAAAATTTTATGAGAAAGAAAATTTTTCTTCAAAAAACAAATATTCGAAATAATCGTCCTTCTTTATATTCATTTTCTTCGAATGAACAAAATTCACAAGTATCTTCTTTAGATAATCAAATTTTAAATACTCAAAAAATGAACCATGTTTTTTTTAAAAATAATTTAAAAAATTCAGTAAAAAACAAAGCTATTGAAATTCTTTCTGCTGAAAAAGTTTTCTCAACAAATTTTGATTTAAAAAAAGATCAACAAAAATCAGTTTTTTCTAAATTTAAGCCATTTCATTCTTTTCAATATTTCTTTTGGAATATTTTACGATTTAAAAACTTTTCATTTTCAAATTCAAGTGAGAATAATAGATTTTCAGAAAAAAAAGAAAATAATTTATTTTTAAACAAATTTAAAAAATTTTTCTCTGTTTTTCCATTTAGTTCAAAAATTTTCTCTTTAACACGTTATGGAATTCAAGAAACAAGAAACAAAAATTTAGATTATTGGAAAAAACGTGAAAATGCACTTTCAAAAAGAAGAAAAATTCGAAAAACATTAAAACGATTAAGAACTCAAAACCCTGCTGCTCAAAAAATTATTTTTGAAAATCGTGATTTTTATAATCAAACTGGAACAATAAATATTGAAAATAAATCTTTATTGAAGTTCGAAAACAAAAAACCAAGTCGACAAAAACCTGATTTTAACCAAACAAAGAAAATGAACAAAAAACATTCTTGGAAAAAATATTATTTCGATGGACCTGTTAATGCATTCTATTCCCCATTCGAAAGTTTAAAAAATGGAAAAAAACTTTTTGAGAAAAAATTTATAAGAAAACGTTCTCGTCTTCGTCGATATAGTTCTTTTAAAGGGCGTGGTCCGATAAAAAAACGAACATTGCGAGAAAAATTAAAACGTCAATTTAAATCTTTAAAGAAATATGGAGCAAGCCAAGAAAAAACAAATAAATCTCAAATTCAAATAGAACGTGAAAATAAAAAAATTGAACTTATTCAATTGATTACAGGAAAAAATTCAAATTTAGCGCGCACCGGCTCGTTATTTATGAAACGTGACCAAAAACAACGAAGAACTCGCCAAATTAAACATAGAGCGTGGAAAAAGAAAAAACAAAATTTCTCTCAAAAACGTCGAAAATTAAGAAAAAGAAGACGTTCAACTCTTTCAAAAATTCGAGTTTTTAATAAAAAACTTCAAAGAATTCTTTCAAAAAAAGAAATTCAAACATGGTGGTGGCAAACTTTTTTCCCAAATTTTCAATCAATAACAGAAAAAAATTGGCAATTCCATAAAAATATGCAAATTCGTAAACAATTTTTTGAATTATCTGAAAAAGATATTTTAGAACGTGATCAAGCACAAAATTCTCAAATTTTACAAATTGGAGATAAAGATTATAAACCATTAGCTATTCCTCAAGCTTTACGTATTCGAGATCAATTAGTTCAAAAACAACTTTTACGTTTTGAACCTCTGCAAACATCTAATAATTTAGAAATTATGCCATCAACAGAAAATAAAAACATAGAAAATTCAAATTTAAAAAAAATCAATTCTCTTTCAAAATTCAACACATTAACAAATTCTGATTTAACAAATTTAGCAGATTTATCTTTAAATTCAAATCCATCAAATGATATAAACTTGCCTTCCTCTGCCCAAGCGATGCCTCCAGATTTTCCAGCGGAAGCCAAAGCTGCGATGACAACCCAAGCTCAGCTTTTAAGTAAAGAACAGGGCAGAAGTAAAATTTTAGATGATCAAAATACAACATCTATTTTAGATAAATTTACTGAAAATGTTTCAGGAAGCATTCAAACAAATTTGTTAAATTCATCTCAAAATAACAAATTTTTTGTTGGAACAAATCCAATACCTTTTTATGCTGGATGGGATGAAAGTTTACGAAAATTTGTAATCACAAATCGTCTATTGTCAAGAAAAGAATGTTTTTCTTATTCACAAAAAAGTCAAAATCTTTTTTTTGGAACATTTTCTAATAAAAATAATTTTCATACAAAAAATATTAAAGATGCAGAAAAAACAATGAATGAAATTCAAAATCAGATGCAACAAAACTTTGTTGAATTTACTAAAGCGCCTCTTCAAGGCATGAATGCTGCTACAACTTTATATTGGCAAATTCCGTTTACAACATATGATCCAGATCAATTTTTTGCTTTAGGTATGGATGGGTTCTCACCTCTTGGTTGGAGAAACTTTTCATTCAAACATTCGAAACAAACAACAAAACCAATTCTTGTGAAGAATTTCTTTTCTTGGAATGGTGAAAAGATTCGTCATGAAACGAATGAAAATTATTTTTCAAAAAATCTATTTTTCAAATTTTTAGAAAACACGCAAAAAACAAAATTCTTTGCTTCCCCTCTGGACACTACGAATATAAATAATCTTCAACTAAATGAATTTGAAAATTTCAATCACATTAATTTTTCGACTTCTTCAAAAGATAATTTTCCTTTATCAACCGTTAAAAATACAAAAATGGCTCTACAGTCAAAAATTGAAATAGATAAAAATTTTACATATAGACGAATTTTAAAAAAACAGAAACGCATTAAAAAACATCCTAGACCTCCAGTTTGGTTTCCTTCTGGATCTTTAGCACAACAAGTACTGCCAGTTCATTATATTTATGTTTTTTATAAACGTTCAAGATTACCTCGTGATCGCTATATTAGACGTAGATTACGATCAACATTTTTAAATGAAACATTTGCAAAAAATCAAAATAGAATAAAAATGACCGATTTTACTTTACGAAAACGTGTAAAACCTAGAAGAAAATATCATCGAAAACGTTTTCTTTTAGAAACAAACATGCTTGTCTTAAGACGTCGTAAATTTAGAAGTTTCGTTGATGAAAACGACATGAATCGTCCAAGTTCAAAAATGTTCCAAAGTTTTTCAAAACAAGAAAAACGAGCTATTCAATCGAAACAAAGACGAAGACTAACAGATTCAAAACAAACAAATGAAAATTTACGTCTTCGACAATTAAGAAGAAGAGTTCAAAGACAAGTTTTTCGACCTATTTGGCGTTACAAACCTCGTTCAGGAGGTTTTGTTTGGCCTGGAGATTATTTACGTTTAGAATTAGTAAAAGCGCCACTTTTAAATTCTGGAAAAACTTCTTCAGAAAATTTTATTTTTTCACAATCAAAAGAAACTTCTACACGAAAAATCAGAAAGAAAAAACGTCGAACTATTCAAGAATGGCAAATTCAACCGAAAAAATATCTATTAGAAAAACACAACCTAAAAGTATTAAAAAAACGATTTGAAAAATCAATGCAAAGTTTAAAACTTTAAGTTTAATTCAAAAAGTTTGTTATAATTAAGTAGAAAAATTTGTCATTTTTTATTTCTAAGTAAATTGCTCAAACTCTTATAAATGTTTTTGTTCTTTATATGTTCAAAATATAAAGAACAAAAACATTTATCTTTTTAAATTTGTAAAATAAAAAACTAAGATTTTGAAATGATAAAATGAAAATAAACTAACTCCAAAAAAAAACATGCATTAAATTTGAAATTTATTAAAATTTTTTTGAAAATATAGATTGTTTTTTATTTTTTTGTTAAAATAAAAAGAAGATAGAGTAATAAAATCAATACAAAAATTATTTGCACTATGTCAAAACAAATATTAAATAGTTCTATTATTTATCACCTAGAAAATAAATCATAAAAAAAAATTCTACCTTTGTGTTTGATATATACATGTATTTATGTAAAGTTTTTTTTTATTTTTAAGAGGAAAAAAATTTAAATTGTAGGCGGCATAGCCAAGTGGTAAGGCAGAGGATTGCAAATCCTTTATTCCTCAGTTCGAATCTGAGTGCCGCCTTTTTCTAAAAACAGAAGTTGTTTGAAGTACAAAACATTTTTTTTGAATTTTATATTTTATAAAAATATATAGATAATTTTTTTTTTTTGCTGTGTCCTAATAGTACAAAAAATATTTTAGTACAAAAAATATTTAAAAAAATTATTGGTTAATACATAAGAAACTATTTTACAAATGCTATTGTTTTTCAAAACTTATCAAAATGACAAACTATGTTTTTTGCTTTTTTGTCAAAATTATGTTTAAAAAAAAATATCTAATGACAAGTTTTTAAAAAAAAAATAAACTTTTCTAATGAAAATTCCATCAATTTTGATTCGCTTTAAGTTTACAAAAAAACTTGAGCATGCTTTGATTTATATTTTCGTAATAGGTTATTATATAAACAATAACAAGAAAAAAATTATTTTTTATATTTAAACGCTCCAGGAAGAGAATTTGGGTTTTTATCAGCAAACCTTTCTGACCTCTTAACAGCCGAGCAGAAATTCGAAAAAATTTTAAATTTATTTCAATTTTTTATTTTTACAATCCAAAAAATGACAAAATTTTCCTTTTTATTTTATGGAAATGATAAATTTTTTTTGCTTGGGCGATGGCTCAGTAACAATGAATAGCATAAAAATGCTAAAAAATAAAATCATAAAGAAGAAAAAGAGATTTTTTGGAAAAAAAAGTTTACAAAAAAAATGTTAAGCCCTAAAAGAACAAAATTCCGACGTCCGCATAGAGGAAATTTAAAAGGAAAAGCATGCCGTGGAACTAAAATCGCTTTTGGAGAATACGGCCTTCAAGCATTAGAACCATGTTGGATTACTGCTCGCCAGATTGAATCGGGTCGACGTGTTTTAACACGTTATGTGCGTAGAACAGGAAAATTGTGGATTCGAATTTTCCCAGATAAACCAATAACTATGCGCCCTGCAGGAACTCGTATGGGATCAGGAAAAGGTTTTCCTGAATATTGGGTTGCTGTAGTACATCCTGGAAAAATCCTTTATGAAATTAAAGGTATTTCAGAACCGTTAGCAAAACAAGCATTAAAAACAGCTGCTTATAAAATGCCAATCAAAACAAAATTTGTAAAATCAGAAAGTTTTATTTAATTTTTTCCTTTTTTTTGGCTTTTGACAAATTAAATATTCTCATTTGATGATTAAGAAATAAATATTTTTCTTTTTCTATTCTTTAATTCATAAATTTATTTGATGAAAATAAAAAATTAATAACAATAAAAAATTGTATGATTCAAACTCAATCTTATTTAAATGTAGCCGATAATAGTGGAGCTCGAAAATTAATGTGCATTCGCGTATTAGGTGGTGGCCGTCAAACAGCAAATATTGGAGATGTTATAATTGCTGTTGTAAAAGACGCATTACCAAATATGCCTTTAAAAAAATCAGATGTTGTTCGTGCAGTAATTGTTCGCACTAGCAAAGGAGTTCGCCGTGAAAATGGAATGATGCTTTGTTTTGATGATAATGCTGCTGTAGTAATTAATAAAGAAGGAAATCCTAGAGGAACACGTGTTTTTGGACCTATCGCTCGAGAACTACGTGATCGAAATTTCTCAAAAATTGTTTCATTAGCTCCTGAAGTAGTTTAACTTTATTCCATTTTCTTCCTTTTGAAGTTTTTCAAATTTTTGAAATTTTTTCTGCTCTTTATTTAGTATGAACCAAAACAGAACTGAACGTTTACATTATTGCACAGCCATTCTTTGGAAAGTCCAAGTGCGAAAAAATTAGAAACTTGCAAATTTCGAACTTACATTGCTCAGTCTGCTTATTGTATATAAACTGTGCTATGATTAGCAGCTTGTATAATAATTATTAAATTAAACAAGTCTTTCTTTGCACCCAGCCTTGCCTAACGCTGTTTTTTGTTTGTGGAGCATAAAAAAAGGCGAAGTCCCAGTTTTGATCATTTGGCTTTTGCTTTTGAGTTTTTATTTTTTTAATTTTATGATTTGAAATTGCTCAAAGCTTTGAGCTCGTTTTTCGATTTTAACTTCTGCTGGAAGTAAAAAACGAAATATCACAGAGTATAAAGAAAATTTTTCGAAATTTGAGAAGTCTAATTTATTTTTTTTTGTTTTCTTTTTAAATGTTATGACACAAAGATTAAAAAAACTTTATACTGAAAAAATTTGTTCAAAATTATATAAAGAATTTCAGTATAAAAATATTCATGAAGTTCCAGCATTAAAAAAAATTGTAATTAATCGAGGAATTGGTGATGCTTCTCAAAATGCAAAAATTTTAGAAACTTTTTTAAAAGAATTAAGTATTATTGCAGGTCAAAAAGGAGTGATTACTCGTTCAAAAAAATCAATTGCTGGATTTAAAATTCGTGATAAAATGCCTGTAGGAGTTTCAGTTACATTACGAGGTGATCGTATGTATGGTTTTTTAGATCGTTTAATTCATTTAGCGTTACCTCGTGTACGTGATTTCCAAGGTATTAGTCCAAAAAGTTTTGATACAAATGGAAACTATAGTCTTGGATTAGAAGAACAATTAATGTTTCCTGAAATTGAATATGATAAAATTGATCAAATTCGAGGAATGGATATTAGTATTGTTACAACTGCAAAAAATCAAGAAGAAGGTTTAGCTCTTTTAAAAGAGTTTGGTTTGCCTTTTCAATCATTCCAAAAATAATTTATTTTAAAAATAAATTTTTTATTATTTTTCACAAGAAAAATAAAAAAAATGAGTGTAGTTTTTTATGACAATTAAAGTAAAAACGAGAGTGGTTGTTTCTATCAACGTTCTCTTTTAAAAATTTTTTCTGCTTACCCGAGAAGAAAGTGTTAAAATTTTTTGTAACGTTAATATAGTTTTGAAGAATTTTAAAAAATTCTTAAATATTAAAGAATAAATAAATTTTATGTGTATTTAAAATATATTATGGTAAATGATACTCTAAGTGACATGTTAACTCGTATTCGAAATGCATGTATGGTAAAAAAATCAACTGTATCGATTCCATTTACAAAAATGAATCAGAAAGTTGCTCAAATATTAGAAAAAGAAGGTTTTATTCAAAGTTTTTTCTTAGAAGAAGATTCTCATATGTTAGTTTTAAAGTTTAAATATCGTTCGAAAAAAACGACAAACGGAAAAACAAAAGAATCTTGTATTACAAATTTAAAAAGAATAAGTAAACCGGGCCTTCGAATTTATACAAATAGTCAAGATATTCCTAGAGTTTTAGGAGGAGCTGGAATTTATATTCTTTCAACATCGGTTGGACTTCTGACTGATCGTGAAGCAAGATATTTAGGAGTAGGAGGAGAAATTTTATGTTCGATTTGGTAAATTGCTCTTTTGTTTTGAACATTTTGTTTTGGTGCTTTTTTTTATCAAAATATAATAAAAGAAGCATCAAAACTATTCTATATCTTAAAATGTAGAAAAAAATTTTTAACCATTTCTTGAAAAAATTAAAAAAATTAATTATAATAATTTATAATTTATTGAGTAGGTTTTTAATAGCCTAATGAAAAAATTATTGAATAAATTTATTTTGTGAAGAATGATCTATTTTTTTTTCTAAAAATGTAAAAAAAAAAGCGTAGCTAAAAAAAATGCATTCAAATAAAAAAAAATAGCTCTTTTAAAAAAAAAAATACTTTTTTTATGACAATTAGTTCACCAGAACGCGAAGCTAAAAAAGTAAAAATAGCAGTTGATCGTAATCCTGTAGAAACAAGTTTCGAAAAATGGGCGTGCGCCCTGAAAAAGGGATAAGATATTATTTACAATTTTATAAACTTTATTTCACTAAATTTCTCTTTATCAAATATTTATTTGATGTTTATTACGCAATCAATAATCAGAAATTATTGATATTTTAAATTACAATAAATAATGTTTCGTTCTCAAATTCATATTGAACATACTATCTGAGCAAAACCTTTTTTTCATTTAAATGAAATTTTAGAATAAATAGTAAATTCTAAAATTAAAAAATTTGTAATCATTCTTTAGTTTTTTTCTAGTTTTACCCTTATTCAAAACATGAATTATTTATGCCTTTATGAAAAATTTAAATTCTTTTTTTTTATCAAAAAAAAAGTTCAAATAAAAAATTTCCAGAAAGTAAAAAAGAAAAATTTTTTACTTTCTGTTTTTATTGATAAATTAAAAAAAAAAATTCTCGAAAAAGTAATCCTAAATTTAAATACTGTAAATACTCAGAAAAATCATATTTTTAAAAAAAGTTTTCTGAAAAAAAATAAAGAAAAAATAATATTTACTAGATATTCTCAACTCAAATTCAATTATAGATACTCTTTTTTTATACTTAAAATATCAGAAAACATTTTATTTTTGTTAAATTCTGATTTTATTGGTCAATGTAAGTTAATAAAAATAGAAAACATAATGAATTTTACAAATTTTCTTCAAAATTTTAAAGAAATTTTGAAGAAAATTTCCAAAAAATGGAAAAAAACTTTAGTTAGTTTTCCATTTTTTTTTTATAGCTTAAACTTAAAACAAGAAATAAAAAAATTTTTAAAATTTGAAAATATGTATTTTGTTTTTTTATTATTTCAGAATTTTCTAAATAAAAAATTAAAGATAAAAAAGTTTTTTTTTGTTTTCTGTGTAAAAGATTTTACAAAAAAATTAAATATTTTTACTTCCATTTTAAATGAAATGAAAAATAAAATTTATTTTAAAGAGAGTTTTTCTTTTCTTCAAAATCAATTTTTGAAAAAAAAATGGAAATTTGCATTATTTTTTGTTCAAATTTTTTTGAAAACTAGTAAGAAATTTTTGAAAGAATCTAAAACAAAATTTTTTTTAGATTTCACCATTTTAAAAAAAAATTTTTTTTTTCTGTTTTTTCAAATTTTTATAGAATTGCAATTTTCTTTTTTTCTTTTTTTCAAAAATTTTGAAAGTGTTCATAAAAAAAAGGTTGAAAACGCTTTTTTGCCAAAACAATATATTAAAAAAAATAAAAAATTTACTTTTTTTCCATTT
>LWCB01000454.1:0-23444 GCA_001630525.1 Coelastrella sp. M60 | reverse complement strand
TGCTGCTGCTGCTGCTGCTGTTGCTGTGCTTTATCCAGCAGCTGTGATTGCAATTCGAACTGCACTGCAGCAATACGAGCCTCAAAGCTCTGCTTGCTCTTCTTCCTACTACCAGACCTCTCAGTTATGAACCTGCCCGTAATCAGTCGGCTCAGCCTTTCAGGCAGTGATTGCACTTGCTGCTGCTGCTGCTGCTGCTGTTGCTGCTCTTTCTCACGTTGCTTTGCTGCTGCGACTGCAGTTAGGTTCCTATACGTCGTAAACCTTGCAGGCCGCCGTTGCTGTTGCTGCTGCAGTTTACGGCTGAAACGATATCGCGGGCTGCTGCTGTCTTGCTGGCTGCTGCTGCCATTGTTGTCAGTGTTGCTGGTTGCTGCAGCTGTTGACGGTTTGTATCCTGGTATAAAAGCAAACCCTGCAGTGTCTTTCAGCTGCTGCAGTGACTGTTGGAACTCTTCCTGAGCTGCAACTAGCCGCCTGTTCAAACCAGCTTCCTCGTCAACGGGGTTTGCTGCTGCTGTCTGTCGTTGCTGTTGCTGCTTGTTGTTGTTACTGCTGCTGCTGCTGCTGGTAGGTGCTTCATCAGGACCAGCTCTTGCTACGTCCCTGCGATAAGCCACAGTGAGGTATGTGCAATCAAACTCCCTTGCAAATCCTTATGCTTTACTGCTTCTGATGTGTTCTTGTCAAGTGGTAGATGTATCACTGGATCTGACAATGACATGATTGTATTACATTGCTTATGCCTTCCTCTCACTCATTGATAGTCAACCATGACAACTGCTAAATGGAACTACACTGGTATGGCACGCTGCAGCTGCACCTAAAAAGTCAGTGAGTATTGCAGCAGTTGAATAATAGGCTCACCTCTTGGTCATTAACCGTGGACGTCTGCTGCAAGCAGTAAGCTGTTGTCTGTGTCTAACCTGATGTTGCTGCTGTTGTTGCAGCTGCTGTGTTGACCTATACGTGACATGCAAATGCTTGCACAAGCACGGCAGTACAGGAGACATCACAACGTGCATAGGACAACTCGATAGCAAAAACACAGCTATTGCGTTCTCTGTGACATGCAGCAGACAAGTTGGGCCGTTGGTACAAGGCTGCCTGGGTTCTGAGCATGCGAGGTTTCGTCGTTACTCGAAACTGACCAATGCAACACTCATGATCATGGCTTCCTGTCGTTGCATCCACATCCGCGGTGTACTGCAAACACAAGCGGGGTGGGACCCAACGTAACATGGTCCCTACAAGTGACCATGGTTTAGACAGCGTATTCTGCAGAAGCCGTAATACCTGCTGCAAAACAAAGTCATAATCTCATGTTTGGCGAGTCGATAAAGTACTCGCTGCTTGTGACCGGGCTTGGCAGTTGAGAATCAGCCATGTACGCGCGAGTCCAGCCCTGTGGCTGCCCACAACCACCTGCAGCCAGCTCAAGAGCCACAAATACAGCGCATAAGGGACCGAGGATGGCAGCGAGAGCGAATGCGTCGAAGTAGGTTTAGTAGGGCCTGCTGCAACACATGCTGTACAGTCCAACAGCAGGGGGCCAAGTGATCAGTCTTGTTGTTATCAGACGTCATAATGTGACCACCATCAAGTTATTGACATGCTTATGAATGAATTATGTGGTCGCACGTGTGACCTGAGCTCTGGTAGCCACCTCCAAAAGGGCTCATTTGCAACTGCTGACATGTCAGCTGTTAGCACCACACCATCTTCCCAACAAGAGCCTATTGGGACTCCGTCGCATGAGGACTTGACAATGACAGAATCATTCGCTGAGAAGCGCGGATGAACCCCGTGAAATGCAGTCTAGTTCATGTGAAACTGTTCTCAAGAACCTACATGCGGATGAGTGTTTTCCTATGTGTGATGTATTAATTGCAGGGTACAAACCACAGCAGCCGACTGGATAGAAGCCAATCTTGATAGTGGGTCAGTAGTAAAGGAGAAGTTCATGGGCAGCAGCAACTGGTCCAGTGCATACATTTACTCAACTCAGAACGGACAGGACTACTTTGTGAAGCTGGCTATGGGTGGCAGAGATGACAGCATGTTTCAGGGAGAGGCACAAGGATTACAAGCAATGTATGGTAAGAAACAATTTACAAAATTTATATGCATGATGGGTTCACAGGCACTCATGCACCTGAAAGCAAGGGCTGGATACGTTGAGCAGCAGTACATTCATCAGAAGGTCAGCTTTTTCGGAACTACGGCAACCAGCGGGTAACTTCTTAGATATAGCGTTGCTGTTGTTGCCAATGTGCTGTACAACAGGCACGCACACTCTCCGTGTTCCCAAGGTGTTCCATGTTGGGCCCATGCCTAACGGCCATGGCAGTTTCATTGTGATGGAGGCCCTCAAGATGGGTGGAGGATGCAATATGGCTGAACTGGGAAGACAACTGGCACTGATGCATTTGGCAGAACCAACTGTAAGTCTCAATGTATGCATGGCTGCTGCATCAATGTAACACAGCTAACAAGTGGTTGTTTCATATCATAGAAGGTCTATTGCTGTCACAATAGTTGCTGGCAATCAGCCAACACCAATGCACAGCATTTGCTCTTCTGCTGTCTAGTCACTAACCGGAATAGGGTGCAGGCAGCTGTACCTTTTCTCTCAGCCCTTATCTTTTCAGCCGCTGTTGATCTCTAAGCATTCATAGCATAGAAAGCATGCTTCATGATACATGTCCTGTCTCTGTTGCTGTTCAGGACCCCAACGCAAAAGCCGGCAAGTTTGGTTTTGCAGTAGACAACACCATTGGTGCTACACCACAACCCAATGGCTGGATGGACGACTGGATTGAATTTTACAGGGAGCGCAGAATAAGGCATCAACTGCAGTTGCTAGGTAGCTGACTCTCAGACCTGTGACCGCAGCAATATGCACTTGTTCTGTCAACAGCAAGATGCATCAAGGTTCTATTCAACCACCTCTGGCATTTGCTTAATACTATGTTTAGGGCGTTATTTGTGATAACAAATCACAGAGATCACAGTTCACGGAACTCGCCATCATACAGTGCTACAGTCACCTCAGCTAGGCTATAGTTCTGTTGTGTCCCAACCATTTCTGCCTGCCTAACGGACTATGTCCCTCACAGTGTCTGTTGCCACTGGAGCACAAGAAGGAAAACACCTAGTCAAACAATCTGACAATCAGCTGCAGTGCTGCTAGCTCGGCTAGCCTGGAGCTCAGTGCTCAGTCACTCAACCCGCAGGTGATACTCGGCTCAACAAACTAGGTGACAAGCTCCTGGACAACTTGGAAGTGTTCTTTGAGGACATCAGTGGTGAAATCAAGCCCAGTGTGTTACATGGTGACTTGTGGAGTGGCAACATAGCCGGTGTGGAGGGTCAACCAGCAGTGTTTGATCCAGCTACATATCATGGACACCATGAAGCTGAGTTTGGCATGTCATGGTGTGCTGGTAAGTAAGGATGAGCCTGCAGACTCACGAGAACTGATTAGTGCGCATCAACAGTCGTTGGCCATGACACTTCACTGGGTTTCACCTCCCTCAATTTCTGACGGCAGCAGGTTGCTGTTACACTCATCTGTGCTGCATGAAGTGTGGCTGTTCATAGTGCTGTCATATGTCTTATGCAGCTGTGCGTCGAAACGGCAGATGCTAGCCATATCCTTTGGCCCCATTTAGCTGTATGTATCTCGCATATGGGTGTGATCCAGTGGCAGGGTGCCAAATAATGACCAGTTGCAACTGCTTTTTAAGCTGAACCATTGTTGCAAATGAGTGCACCTACTAGGCAGTAGACTGGAAATCTACAGACTGTTTTCTCATGTGCCGCTTGTGCCTGTGTTGCTTTGGGCAGGTTTCAGCGGTGACTTCTGGCGTGAGTATCACAAGGTGATCCCCAAAGCCCCGCTGTTCGATAAGCGCAAGGACTTGTACCTGTTGTACCATTACCTGAACCACACAAATCTATTCGGAGGTGAGGCACCATGTTTTTGGCGGGGAGAAGGTGTGAAAAACGCCAGTAGGATCTCAGCAACAAGCAGAGTATGGTTTGCACACGGCTCAAAATAGACATTGTGTTGCCATATGCTGCATCCTGTCTGTGACTTGCTGCTTTTGATCCCCTGCGTTAATCTGGGAAGAGCAGATTGTAGCAGTGGCTGACAACTATATGCTGTTATGTTACCGCAGGCGGCTACTACAACACCAGCTTACGTGTCATGGAGCGCTTGGTGGATCAAGTATGACAGATGATCTCTGTTTGACCCGTCATGAGGAAGCAGAAATAGGGTTATGTTGGGGAAACATCATTGCACAGAATCTGGTTGTATCGCTGAAGGAGCATTGCAGACCCAACTTGGCAAGGCTTGCTCACCAGCTTGTTTGTGTCTTCCTAAGCACGAGTTAGTGAGCACATCTGTTGTTTGTCAAGGTACAAAGTGCAGCAGTCTAAAATAGCGCCACAGTAGCTCATATGCTGCATCCAGTACAGTACTGCACATGCTGTTGTTGACTGATAGATCATATGTAACAAGAACATGGCAATTTCTTCTGGCTACCGTCTGCACGGAAATTTTGATTGCTCGGTGAGATCCAGTGCACAGTGTTGTGCTGCACCCAACAATGCATACAAGTGGCCCGCTTGCAAGCACGTGGCTGTACTATGGACAGATCATGGTAGACCCCAGCGTGCATGAATATGGGCCCGCTTATTGTGCTTTAGCATTAAGCTATGACACTCGCACAGCTACGAAGCATTACTTCACCTGTTAACTGTGGACTGCCCACTGCGCACGTCAGAGGATGTTTAGGGTACAAGCTAGGCTGTGGGTATACAGATCAAAAAGGGATACTTTCTGAATTTAAGTTTCTGTGTCCTTATGCTGAGTGGATAGCCTTAAAAGCACACCAAGTCGTAGTCATACCGCAAGCTGTTGTGAGCATCACACCACTTGAGTGATATCAAAAGATAGTGGGATAGAAGAAGCATGAGTGGGAGAGGCAAAGGTAAGGCTGGTGGCGTTCGCACCAAGGCAGTTACAAAGTCATCTAAGGCCGGCCTGCAGTTTCCAGTCGGGCGGCTGGCTCGCTATCTGCGCAAAGGAAGGTAGGAAAATTGCTGTCATATAATTCTTCTGCATCAAGCTGTTACAGCAGGCTGAGCTGTGGAAAGTGGTGACCAACAGCTCGGCGCTTTACCTTGGATTCTGCGCATGCTGTCCACACAGTTCAGTGTCGATGTGACAGCGCTTAGATGTCAGTTAGATGTGCTTGATCTTGCTTTCAGAACTCTTTCAGCTGCACCTTGATCGCCACCAACGCGCAATTGCAGTGATGCTGTCGAACAGTGATGGCATCCACAGCATTGTGTGTCATCCTGCACGCATGCATACTCAATGGACCAGTTTATGCACACGCAATCGTGAGAGGACGGTCAGACTTCATAACTCTCCACAGCTGTTGCTGATCATCACTTGCCAAGGAGGAATCATTCCTCCTGCCATCAGAGATCAGGGTCTGCTGCTGCTCACGTTCTGCTTCAGGTATGCTGAGCGCATTGGTGCTGGTGCTCCTGTGTATCTCGCTGCCGTTCTGGAGTATCTGAGTGCTGAGGTGCTGGAACTGGCTGGGAATGCTGCTCGCGACAACAAGAAGAACCGTATCGTGCCGCGACACATCCAGCTGGCAATCAGAAATGATGAAGAGCTTAGCAAGGTATGTCATGCTGTCCTCTTACCAGAAAAAACTCTGGGCCAAAACTGCAATGTGATCAATGGTCCACGTGCTGCTTTAGAGTTTTGGCCATAAGAATGGTTGCTGGCAGTTGTTGGTTAATACGCGCCCTTATGAGCAGCAGTTGCTTACCATGTTAATCAGCATTGCATTCACATTGCTGCATGTTGTAAATCTCATCACTGATGGCATGCCCAGCCATTGCTTAACATCCATCCCTGCTGCTGCGCTGTTGGTTTGTCCTGCAGCTGCTTGGTGATGTGACCATTGCCTCTGGAGGTGTCCTGCCCAACATACACACACACCTGCTGCCTAAGGGCAAGTCAATGAAGGGCGGAAAGCCTGGAGCAGACGATGGTGACGAGTAATGAACAACCTGCCTCGTATTGCTGTTAGTACACCTTGAGCCTCAGAAGGCTGGTGTCGTAGACATGAGTGCAGCATGTGAAATGCTTAGAGGGTTGGAACGTTATCAAAAAGTCAGAATGGCTCAGTTTGAAAGGGGTGCAAGCCTTGGATCTACAAGAGTATTGTTGCATAGGAACATGACATCGCAGTGCATGATGCACCATTGCTTACCCTCTTCAGCATGTGTGCACTTTGAACAGCCGGTCAGCATTCAATGCTCCTGGCAGGAAGTGTCACTGTGTGCGAATGTGGTCACCAAACCGTGTAAAGTGGACATGCTGCTCTAGCAGTTTTTGTGGTTTCTAAAATTTGTATATGTCAAATGATGATGGAGACTGATGATGAAGATTTTGCTGCACATACGTGCATGTACATGTGCAGTTTACCAGTGTGAGCCTGACATATTGTCTGAAACACTGCAATCCAAATGCACCTGGTCGTAGGCTTGTTCAACTGAGGCGTTCAAGAAGTAATGGTTGTTAAGTTGTGGCGGAGCTCATTAAGTCTTCAGGGAAGGAAACTCGTAGTGACCTGTCAACTCGCAGACAGTGTGTTGGACAGGTATCTTTGGAGTGACATCAGGAGGTAGGTCATATGCATTATACTGGCCTGTGATCTTGCAATGTATCCATATCCCAGCATCATCCTATTTGTTGGGCTAGCCACGCGCAAAACACCTCTTCGCAGCGCATCTGTTATGCTGTGCTTTCAAGTCGTACGCATCCATCACGCGTACGACCCCAGGGCGATGTAGGTTGACCTACACCTCATAATACCTATTGAGAGTAGCTGCTGGCGTAAAACCAGACAAGCAGGATGTCCTCGGAAGAGGACAATGACGATGAAGAACTGGAAGAGGTCTACTGCGAAGTATGCGGCAGCGATCAGCAAAGAATGGTCATGATGAAGTGTGCTTGTTACGGTCCAAGGCAAGTCTTGCACACGGCATCCATGCGGGGGCAGTAGCGCCCAAATGAACTTTGAGTGTGTCTCTTGCAGTTACAAACTGTGCAGCACGCTGGTCAGAATTCTTAGCACGGTGCACCAGCCTGGCATGACTCGGGACATCACTGCTGCAACAGGAACGTGCATCTGGCTATGCTGTCCTGTTTGCATTGTGGCCCTGCAGTACATTTGTTCCGGATGTACTGCATTGTTCATGTACAGCTGCACATGGTTTCTTGTGCCTATGTATGTATGCAGGCACTTGGTGGGCTGCCACACGTTCTGTATGGCTGGTGATCAATGGCTTAAAGCAGGCATTGACAAGAAGTACTACTGTCATTGTTGTCAAGACCTCCGCAAGAGTAAGTTGCAGTAGTTACTTGCAACTGTGGACCCAACCTACATCTTGCAACGGTATTGGCTCTTACAGCCCATGTCTTGATGTGTTGCATAGATGAGTAGATGGTTTGTTTGTGACAGTAGCAGGGCGCAATAGGTTTCAGGCTGTTGAATCCGTCAGCATGTATAAACAAGCAGACTTGAGCAATAGTAAACGGTTTGCCTTACATATCCGCAACGTTCTGTTTGCTGCTGATATCAGAGGGTGACAGAGCAGTGCAGGATTATTTGGATCAGAAGAGAAATGCAAGCTTAGCACGCAGAGGCAGGCCTACAGAGCCAAGTAAGCACCAACCATCTACATAACATCCAGAGTGACGCGCAGATCAATTGTTGCATGAAGATCAACACCCGCAAAATCATAGTGTCAAACAATCATATTCCAGCGGTATCACCTACAGGTCTTGTTGATGAAGTTGAAAGTAATGACGATAGACAGCCTGCTGCAGCAGGCTCCTTGATCATGAACACTGTCTTCGCCTGCACTGCGATGCAACTCATGCTGTCGCTTCTGGGCAGGTGACAGTGGCAGCAGCAGCAACAATATGCTTGCACATGTGGCATGTTGGTCTCATGTGCCTGTTTACACAAACAATTTCTTCTGTTGTCTGCTTCAGATGAGGAGATGCCAGATCTTCCGCCTGTTACTAAATCCAGAATTCATACAGCCACGCAGCCCCAACCCACAGCACAGATGCGCATCAATGCAGCAGCAAAGGCAGCAGCAGCAGCAGAGGCACAACATCCTATACAATCCCCTCGAACAGCCACAGCAGCAGCAGCAGCAGCAACAGCAGCAACAGAAGAAGCGTCAGTGGTCAAAAAGGGGATCAAGCTGCCACACTTTGGGCTCACTAACAAGACAGCTGCTGCTACTGGTCGTGCCAGCAAGCTATCTCCAAGGCAACTGCACCCTGCAAGTGCTGCTTTTGCTGCTGGTGCTGCTGCTGCTACTGCCGCTGCTGTTGGTAGTCATAGTGGCAAAGAGGGCAATGCGCGCTCCAGGATCCCCAACATCAACAACAGACAGCCTGGTCGCAGAACAGCAGCAGGCACATTCGTGTCGGGCATCAACAGGAACAAGGCAGCAGATGTCACCGCAGCAGCAAGCAAAGCACGTCAGCAGGCTGAGCAGCAGCGCAGGACTGAAGCAGCAGCAGCAGCAGCTGCAGCAGCAGGGGGTCCTGTACAACATCATCCACAGCAGTATCAGCAGCAGCGTACTCCTAGTTATCAAGAAGACCCACCCGAGTATCGTGCTGTCATTGGTCAGTGCCAAATCAGCTGCCAGATGGTTGCAGAAGGGGTCAAGGCCCAAGATGACGATGACGAAAAACAGGTGCGAGATGCTGTGGGAGTTCACAGCACGGCCAGGTGCCGAAATGTGATAAGAACAGCCAGGTCTTTGTCAGACATAGTGACATCTTGTCTCAAACAAAAGGGCACTGTTGTGCCCAGTGCGTGCATGCGGCTTGTGTTGTGCTTGATGCAGGAATTGTCCATACATGGCAGATTGAAGCGCAGCCCAGATATTCAGAAACAGGCTCATGCCAATCAGATCAAATCATTTCAAGATGAGTTGCTGCCTGCACTAGAAGATACAGGTACGCATGCATGGATAGTAACAGCAATGATAACAACATATATCACTATTGCTACAATCTATTGCGCAAGAGCTTTGACCAGCTAGTTCAACCAAACGACTGCCTTGTTGTTGGCAGCAGTCTGCAGGCTGCAGCAGTAGGTTGGATAAAACACAGCAGCTGACTGGCCTCAAACTTGTTGAGTGTGCTTGTTTCTTGTTGTGAGTATGTATTGAACGTGTTGTTGATGTCTTGTTGCAGATGGTGATAATTTCAAGACTCTTGTGGGTGGTGTGTTTGATCTTGATCTGCACCCGAGCATAACACGTTATAACGAAGATCCAGAGTACAGCTACAAACCGGTTATGTTTGAACCGACACAGCAGGCGCGCATACTCATCAAGTAAGCGATGTCTTTGCTGATCACATGATACAAAGGACGAGGAGGGCAACACAACATGTGTTAATGCTGCATTTGTATGTTTTACCACACTTCAAGATCCCCTGTGTCCCGTCACCACGTCTATTGGTCAATTTGCATGCACCACAACAATTGAAGTCCATATACATATATCCAAGTGTGTATGTGACACCAAAATGTTGTAGATGCATGTGTATGTGTGTGTGTGTATACTGGTGTACCAGGGAGCAGCTGCTGGCTCTGCGCCGCTTTCTTGTTGTGACTCTTGGGAACTCTTTGTTGGTGCTGCTGCCAACTGAGTCTGGGGAGCTGCTGATGCTGCTGCCAAAGGATAAGGACCACATGGATGACCTGGTACTGGAAGTTGTGCAGTCAATCATGAGGGTATAGACACATGAGACTGGCAGCAGCAGCAGCAGCAGCAATCAATGAACAGCAGTACTGCACAACAGTGGCTCTGCAGCATCGCCGTGTGCGTTGATTGGATGCTCATGTGTTACTTATAGTGCCGTTACATGGACATCAATGAGTACTGCTGTGACGGTGTTTGACAGCTGGTACAGTGCTGAATTGCTGACTATGAATGCTGCACTGTTGTTCGTAGGATAAGGAGTTTGGGGTCACACCAGAGCAGGCAGCAGCTGAGCAGCAGCAGCAGCAACAGGGGCAGCAGCAGCAAGGGCAGCAGCAGCAGCAGCAGCAGCAGCAGCTTGGGGAATCTGATGAGGCTGAGTGTGAGGAGGATAAGGACAGAGTCATGGAGGAGGCACAACAGCAGATCTGTGACAATCAGGCAGCAGCAGCAGCAGCAGGAGGCGCCGCCCCTGCCACAACAAGGGCTTGGCAGCAGCAGCAGCGGCGGCAGCAGGCGCCGCCGGCTGATGTTGAACCTCGTGCTATGGACCTCAACCAGCAATGGCAAGCAGATCTTCACTGGCAGGATATGGATCATGATCAGCAGTGGCATGAAGATCCTCCTGATCAACATATTGCTCAGGATCATGATGATCACCATACCCATCAGGATAATGATGATCAGCAGCAACAGAAGATTGATGAAATGATGTTGGAGGAATCTGGGATGGATGCGCAGGGATCATACTACGTTGCATCACCACCACAAGCAGCAGCAGCGGCAGCAGCAGCAGCGGAAGCTGTGAATGCTCCAGCTGTGGTGGAAGCCATAGGATTGAGGGGTGTGCAGCCACTACCTGTAGGCATGACAGAACACTACAAGCAGCAGCAGCAGCAGCAAGATCTCCAAGTGTCCGCTGCTGCTGCTGCTTCACCGCCTGTTGCTGCTGCTGCAACCTCAGGCGCTGCTGCTGCTGTTAGTGCTGGCCGCAGCATCAGCAGCAAAGCAGCAACAGCTCAGGAAGCAGTGCAGGGATCTACGGTTGCTCAGGTGCTGCATAGTGCAGACGCTGCTGCTGCTGCTGCTGGGTGCAGTGTGAAACAGTTGTTGTGTGGCAAGAGGATCATGCCTCAGATCCAGGACCTGGCTGCTATACATCAGTTAAGGTGAGGGATGAAATGATGTGTTGTGAATGCGTAGTGTGCTGCTGATCATCATGGTGTCTTATATGAATTCATAGGGTCTGTCAGAGTGATGCAGGGCAGGATCTCATGGAAGATCAAGATCAAATTTTGATGTATGTAAAGGCTGGCTCTACTGCTTGCTGATGGCTCTAGTGCAATATAGTACAAGCAGTGTGATGTGTGATACAAGCACAAATCTTGTAAATCCTGCTGTTAATTATACTCTGTTGTTTGTTGTATGATGCAGGGTGTACATGGTGGGATTCCCAGAAGAGCAGTTGCAGCCAGGGAGTGCATTGTTCAAGCTCATCACTGCTGCAGCCAATTTGGGCGTCTCAATAAACTGCCAGAGGGATGCAGTACAGCATCTCTGCAAGGATCTCAACATCATACCCGCTGCTGCTGGCAGCAACAGCTTTGCAACGGCTTGTAACAGTTATCAATCATCACCTCATTGTGGGCAAGCAGCAGCAGCAGATATGGTTGACTTGACAGACAATGATGATGAGTTACCGGCTTTGGTGTGCAAGCATATTCTGCTGCTGCCGTATCATGCAGCAGCAGCAGTGCAGGACCTGTTGGGTGATATTCCTCTGTGGAGGATACTGACAGCGCCAGTTATTATGTTGACTGAGGGCTCTGGGCGGGGGCTGCTGCAGTATCTGTATTGTTTACAGAAGCAGCAGGAGCAGCAGCAGCAGCAGCAGATGGGCGCTGCTGCCAAAACACCCCAGCAGCAAGAGCGGAGTGGCCCATCAGCAGCCGGCACTCCGTACCAGTCACCACCTGAAGAAGGAGAAATCATAGATCGCATCAGGGCTGTTGCATCACCACAAATAACATGTCATGTGACAGATCCAATGCCTGTACAAATACCTCCTGATCTTGCCCATTACCAGTTGTATGACAGAGGAGTAGCAGTTGTTGTTGACTCGGCGACTCTTAAGAGCTGCAGCATACAGCAGATCCAGCAGTTGCTGCTGCTGCTGCAGCAGTGCCAGCAGCAGCAGCAGCGATGGCGGCAGCAGCAGCAGCCGTCGGTGCTGGCGGCTATGCCTTTCAGCTGGCAGCTTGTTGTTGGGAAGGATGATTTTGATACGATCAGTGATGATTTGGGCAGGTGGCTGCTGCTGGAGCCAGAAGTTGCAACTGGCAGGTAGGATCTTGATTCTGATTTTGATCCCAATCTGATTTTGATGCTGATCTTGATCCTGATTTTGATCTTTGTACTGCACATCTTCTTCTGCATCTCTGCCGTATGCATGTGACAGGACTGAACGTGCTGTGCAACGTCCACTTCAAATTCTGAAGCCTCTCTGCCTTTGAGTCTCATGAAGGACAATATTGCCAAGTTGTTCATGCTCCCTAATGGTGCCGAACTCCATTGCAGGGTGCAGCTGCTGGAAGACATCTTAGCACCAGGTACCTTAGCAGATGACTCCGACTCACCACCTGCGTTGGTGGCCAATGCACTCACTTTGGCTCAGCAACAGCAGCACTCTCTGCGCTTGGTGGTCGTAGCAGTGCCAGACATTGACTGCGACAGCAAGCAGCAGCAGCAGCAGCAGCAGCAAACGCCAGCTGGTGGCAGCAGCAGGGATGTCAGAGGGGTGAGTACTACTCCCAGTCCTCTGGCTGCTGCCAGGGTAGGTAGTACACCACTGGCGGCAGCAGCAGCAGCAGAGGGTGATGCATCCTCAACGCCACCGGATAGGCGGCGAATAGATCCCATCTTCAGAAGAGAGGGCACCAGGAATTTAAAGAGTGGGAGTGCGGAAGGCAGAATACTGGCAGGCACAATGCGCCAGGTGTTAACTTTGCTAGGAAGGATTGCTGCTGTTAACAGCAGTGCCAATGCTGCTGTTGCTGCGGGTTCATCATGAGCAGCTTTAGTACTTTTGTGTGCCTATCCCGACATAGTCTGTCAGCTGTGGCAGCTGTGAACAAAGTTTGGCCATGCAACATGGAATGTGCACTACAGAGCTGTATATGATGCACTGGGGCCGCCACCCAGAGCTGTGTCATCAAAACGTGGCAGCTGTGTTCTAGTGCTCTTGCACGGATCTAGTTGATGCATGCATGAACACGGTGTGTGCAACTCAAGGTCACATCGTCATCATCATCATCACAATCATCATATGTCCATGCATGTACAGCCTGGCACATGTTACCACGCGGGGTTCAATTGCAGAGGCCACGTGGTGCACCTGAACGTCATGTCTGCAACAGTATCGCAGCAGTCTCAGACTTGTCCGCAGTAGCGGTATCCAGTTGATCATCCAGCCCTTACATTGAACTAAGTGACTCATAAGTGATAGGCAAGCCTCGCACTACCCCTGACTGACAGGTACAGCTCATTGGCATTTAGGCTCTTCGCTGGCACGGTTGCAAGGGGGGACACCTCTGATACTCAAAGCAGGCCCAATGTTAAAAACATACTGACCAACAAGAGGTGCCTATGGAATACCATATCAGGAATGTTCCTTGAACACCTACGTAGCAATTGACAATGAGTGCTGAAAGCTCATGTTCAACTGCACTACCCTACCGCCAACATTGTCTGTCATATATAATCACTCGTGAATTCAAAGCTATACCACTTGGAAGTCATTATTAGAGAAACCTGCTGCATATGCCAGGCTTAAGCGCTGAGACAGTCACATGCACTGCCGAAGAGTGCCATGTATGTGTACACATCAAGGTATGTGTGCATCAAATGCGCTTTGTGATATGCCCTGTCTGGGGGCCTCTCATCAGCCTAGTCTATCTTGATGGCAGAGTATATCTTGCGAACAAACAGCCAGCATGCCAGGAAACCAAAAGTGCCGCACAGACAGAAGAACCCGTATGAGAACACAGCCATATACACGAAGTAGAGCAACATAGGCACCAGCTTTGTGATGTCCAGACTTGTAAAGAAGTAGAAGATGCTGTATACGAACAAGTACACAGCACTGGAGCCACTTGTCAGATATGCCCGCCACCACCACCTGTGATCTTCGTTGCAGAGCTGGAAGTAACACAGGACGATTGCAATCTCAGCACAAGTGCATGCAAGGATGACAAAAACCAATGCCAGGAAGCCAAACAGGTAGTAGAACCTATGCATCCATACACTCGTAAGTATGAAGAACAGCTCAATGAACACAGCACCAAAAGGAAGTACACCACCGGCCAGGCAACAGAGGCCTGGATGTAAGTACCAAGGTTGTTCCGGAATCTGCCTGGGTATCTTGTTGGTCCGTACAGGGTCTTCAGGTGCCGGTTGCCTGAAGCCGTAGTAGCTGCCAACAAACACCAACGGTACAGAAACACCAAACCACAGGAATGCAAGCAGCAGCAGAGTGCCGAACGGCACTGCGCCGCTGCTTTTCTTGCCCCACAGCAGCAAGTCAAGCACAAAGAATGTGATGCAGATGACACCAGGGAACAGGAATGCTGTGCGAGTGGTCATCTGTTTCCACTGCTCGCCCCTGAAGCACTTGTACAGCCGAGCAGCAGCCCAACCAGCCACTGCGCCCATGAAGACCCAAACCAGCACCATGGCAGTCATCAAAGCACCACGATTAGATGGAGACAAGAAGCCCAGAAGGGCAAACACCAGCGTCACTAGTAACATGCCAGCCAGCTGCACACCAATGCCCACATATGTAGACAGCAGCGAGCCATTCTCAGGAGGCCTGAACACATCACCATGCACCAGTTTCCAGCCAGACTCCTCTGCTTGTTCCTCTAACGCCTCGGCTGCGTTGTACTGTGAGATGTCGCGGTACAACGTCCGCAGCATGATCATTGCCACAGTACCGCTGAGGAACAGCACAACGATGACGCTGTTCACAATGCTGAACCAATGGATCTCAACGTCAACCATCTTCAAGTAGGTGTCCCAGCGGCTGGCCCAACGCACCTCACTCTCCTAAGAGAAAGAAAGCAGCAGTAACACATACTCATAGTCAGGAACACAAAAACAGCAAGTGAGAGCCAGCAGGCAGAGCAGCACAAACAGAGAACTCAGCAACCCTTGAGGGCTATGAATATAAACCAAAGCAACAATACTTGCCGGGTTGGCCAACGACAAAGGTGGGAGCAGACAACCCGAAGCTTGAGACGATGAATGGCATGGCAAGTGTGTGAGAAGCCACCAACGTACCGTGAATCGAACATCGTATGTGAAGATGACCTCCATTCCAGCCTCCACAGGGAGTGGTGGTGACTGGTGAGAGACAGCAATCATACGGCCAGGGTTGCAGGTGTCAAGAATGGGCTTCTTGGGATCCAAGGGCTTCTCATACTTGTGCTGTAAGTCAGAGAGTGAACAGCAAGGAGGCAAAGCGGAGACAAACACCAGTTAACAGATTGACAATGTATATCATGCACTACTTACGGCTGGCAACCCAATTAGGTGGTTGTGTAACACAGTTGCTGAACCAACCTTGGATAGTACTACAGCTTCCAAGCGCTGTGATTCAAGGCGACAACAGAAGCTTGGTAAGCACAACCAAACACACCCTTGACGAAGATTCCAAGGTGGCATGCAGTACTGTTTGTGCTGTTGCCAGTGTGCCAGTGCTACCACACACCTGCACAGAGAAGGCCTCTGCTTCAAATCCAACAATCCTGCTCAGGTCTGTAGCTGCATTCCTGTTGATCAGGATGTTGAACCTCAGGTGGTTGTTCAGGAAGTATTTGATGTCGTTGTCTCCTTCCACCGTTGCTGGAAAGCCCACATAGATGCCGCGCTCATAAACCTTGCTTTGCTTGCCATGCTGGTCTTCAGCAATGAACACCCTGGCTGCTGGCAGGTTGTCAAGAATCATGTTGACTTTGTAATCGTCTTCGATCTTTTCCTGAAAAGCTGCGGCCTGCTCTGCTGTGAGAGATTCTATGCGGCAAAGGACCTGCAGCAGATGAAACCCCAGATGTGATGTCCCATGCTTTCTCTAGATGTCATAACAAGGCTGAGATCATGGTGATAGAAGTCACTGTAGCAGATGTAGTAGACCTTGCCCTCCGACACCAGCACTGGAAGCGTGTGTGCAAGATATCAATCGGGGGAGGTATAATGTTCACATTCTGTGGGATCTCTGTGCAATACATCTCAGCGCAGACATAACCGAATGCTGACACTGGGCTGCATATGTACCTTGCACTGCTCGTCCACTCGCATCTGAATCTCATACAAAGAGTTCTCAATTCTGTCTCCACGCAAGACCTCCCCAAGATTCTCAGCAAACGGGGTGATCTTCTCGGGCCGACAATATGGCAATGAGTAGTAGTCATATGGCAACTGGGTCCTGACAGACGATAGCTTGTTGACCTTCAAATGCATCACATCTGCAAGGAAGACTTCACTGGTTAATCCGGGACAAAAAACGCATTTGAAAGTACGTACCATGAAGCAGGTGCCTTGACGCGTACGACAAAATTCAAGGCATGCAAGGATGGTAACCGGGTAACCGCCACTGCTGTAATGCTCAGCTGACCTGACTTCTTGAAATCTTGCGGTGCTACTCCTGGGAGATAAAAAGCTGCACACTGAGTGATTGCAATTAACATCAGCAGCGCTGCACAGCAGTGCAGCGACCTGAGCACTGAGAGTGCCATCCTGCAGACACAAGCTGACCCAGCTTGCAGGAGACTCGATGCTCTTTGTGTTCAGCAGCTAAAAACTCTCAATGGAAATCATAATGGAAGAATTGTCAGGAGACGTGAGGGGGTCACACAGCAAAACGTTGCGCCGTGCAAACAACGGGAGCATGCGAGCTGCAGCAGGCCCGTACAGCTCTAACACGACATCTCTGAACTCCCATGCAGATGCAAGGATCCAGCGAACTCGATTGACTGAAGTGCCAGGGTCTTGTTGTCGGGGCTTGTTGGGGCCTGACGTGAAGCTGGGAACGCTGGTGGTACGGATTTGATGAGCACGTATCATAGCTTCGCAAAAGGGCACGACGTGCAGTGGCATGTGACAACTCTTCCTTCGCTGTGTTTACCTGTGGATCAGTTGTGTCGGTTTGCCAAGCAACATCTTCTGACACAGCAGTCGGCTGCTTCACAGATACAGAATAATAAACTGTCAATCATATAATCAAGTAGCCGCGGCAGCGGCGTGTTGCAGAATGCCCGGGGTGCCAGACAAGGTGGTGCTGCACCCCTTGGTGCTGTTGAGCGTAGTTGATCACTACAATAGAGTAGCTAGAGACACAAAGAAACGTGTAGTTGGAGTTCTGCTTGGTGAAAGCTACAAAGGCCAAGTAGATGTCACGAACAGCTTTGCAGGTGGGTCAGCACGTCATAGGTGGCATTGCGTGCCTAGTCAATTGGTTTTCCTTCAGCATGCAGCTGGAACTCATGATCATACTGCACCAGACCACTAAAGAACGATCGTGTTGCAATTGTACACAGTACCTTTCGAAGAAGACGATAAGGACCCCTCAATATGGTTCTTGGATCACAGCTACCTGGAGAACATGTTCCGCATGTTCAAGAAAGTGAATGGTAAGCAGCTACTGCCCTCACATTGCAACAACTCAGCCGTTTGAAAAGCATTTTCAAGTCTATCAGCTGTGGCATGAGCAATGTCTTAACCATTCCAACCTGCAAATATCGCAATTTATTAAACACTGGCAATGGGCACCAACATGCAACACAGTGCCCATCATATACATCACTAGCACATCACTAGCACAGTGACACAGTCTCCAAGATCAAGTTGCACTTCATCTTGCCACAGCTCGTGAGCATGTGATTGGCTGGTACAGCACGGGCCCTCGACTCAGAGAGGCAGACCTCAGCATTCATCAGCTGATGACCAACTACTGTACTAACCCTGTGCTGGTCATCTGCGAAGTAGAGGTGGGCAGAGGTCATAACTTCGTTTCCTGCTTGATACTGATCAAAGGATCCTCGACATTCCCATGCATTGCATTACCTCAAACCAGCTGCGGTCATCAACAGAGTCTGCAAATGTACATTCAGTGCGGTACAAGTGCGTCATTGTTACTGGCATATCTTGCACTGCCATTGTTTACCGGAGAAGCAACTTTGTCCTGTGTATGCAGCCAAAGGAGATCGGCCTACCATTCACAGCTTACACAGCAATTGATGAAGTGAGGGAGGTAAGATAGACACCATGCAGCTCGCAAACCCTTGCCAGGCAGCAGTGGGTGCGCCAAAGCAAAGGTCGTTGTTCCTTGTGCTTTCAACAGTGTTGGTCGTACACAGCTGATGTGCTCCAAGATCAAGCGCTCAAGCAACAGGATTGTGCCATCTTGCTTTTGTGGGTATTGCTGCAGCCGATGAAATCCTCTGCTGAACACCTGTATCTTGTGCAGGATGGCACTGAGAAGAGCCGACAAATCTTCATCACAGTTCCCACTGAAGTTGGACAGTCTGAAGCAGAAGAGATTGGTAAGCAGCCTGTTATTTGACAGCTCAGTGCTGCCCATGGGGCAGAACAGCTGTTCTTCTGCTTCTGTACTGACCCTGCACTGCAATTTCCCTATCACCTGACTTGGAACACACCCTCCTGTATGAACTCTTCTACAGATGCTACATCAGCTGGTGCTGTTGTGTAGGTGTTGAGCATCTTCTGCGGAATGTGAAGGACGCCACCATCAGTACTCTTGCCAGTGATGTATCAGCAAAGTTACAAGCGCTCAAGGGGTTGCGCAGCAGGCTAGCAGATGTTCAGGAGTACTTGGCTGCTGTGCTGGATGGCCGACTGCCTGTCAACAATGACATCATGACATATCTGCAGGTACACCTCTGAAGTCAGCAAACACAATTGGTTGCGAGTATCTCTGTAATGTTGCACAAAACAGATACTCTTGTGCGTATCTGTGAAAGCAGTGTAGCAGCAGTGTAATTGTAGCAGGATTGTTGCTCTTGGGCAAGTAGATACTTGATTAGCAGCTTTGGAATCAGCTGCTGTCAAGAAGGCACAAGCAGGGCATCATAATCCAGTATGCTTACTGCAGCATCTGCAACAGTCTGCTGTTGTTCTGTGCTTCTTTTGCAGGACATCTTCAACCTGCTGCCAAATATGAATGTAGAGGCATTATCCACTAGCTTAGCTGTGAAGGGCAACGACATGATGGCGTCCATTTACCTGGCCAGCTTGATACGGAGCATACTTGCGTTACACAAACTCATTGACAACAAGGAGCAGAGGATGTGGACGGTAAGCTCATGCGTTTGACTGGAACCACAGGCTGCTCTGTTTCCTAGCTTCACTGCAGTGTGAAATGACTGACGGCTTGTAAGAACCTCTATCCCTTTGACACCATGTATGCTATGCAGTGGAACCAGCACTAAGAGTCCTGTCATGAATATGCCGAGTCCATGAATATGCCGAGTGTATAAACCTGCTGCGTGTGGCAGTGCTGTCAAGTTGTCAGGTTCCTACCCTGCACTGTTGCTTGGGTTGCCTTCCCCAAAGCCAAAGCAGCAAACTCAGGGTGGCAGGGCGGTTCGGAGTTGCAGGGTTTCTGCGTGCTGCTCTGGAGGCAGTGTGTGCGCCACACAGCTGCTGTGGATGTTATGCTCGTCAAAACTTTAAGTTGTCGTGTAGACACTGCTTCATTGTTTGATACATGTTTCCATGCTCATCATAACTTTGTTCTATGCACTGTTGTAGGAAAAGGAGAAGCTTGAAAAGGCCAAGGCAGCTGCCAACAAGGCAAAGGCAGAGAAGGAAGGCAGCAAGGATGTGGATGCAGACAAGGAAAACAAGGCAGCAGCAGGCAGCAAGGACGAGAAACCACAGTCTAATGGCAAGATATAGGAGAGTGATGAATCACCAATTGGGTCGTTACCTTCCTGCACCAGGTTGAGATTGGGAGGGTAAAAGCTACTACCTGCTGCAAGTGCTCTTGACCACACCCTTGTGTAAAGGGCCTCATGCATCTTGGGGTGGTGATAACTGCAGCAGAGGCTTTGCGTTGACACATGAATATCGGGCAGAGTGGTTGGGATCTCATGACGTGCCCAGCATTCCCCTTTTGATCGAGCTGGCCGTCGTTATCTTGCCTGATGACTTGGTAATTGTTCCGTGAATCAAGTCCGGCGGCCTGCAGTAACTGATCATAGCCTCACACCATCAGGTTGAACATCACACTTGTCCTGTCGCCGAGAATCACGTGGCCGGGCGAAGGTCGGGTTTGACTGCGTGCTCTCGCAAAGACAGGTTTCTCATCTTTAGATACTAACGGAAAGCTCTCGTGTCACCTGACCTTGGTGCTTATATCAGCACCGTTGGCCTAGCAAGCTTTCAAAAACGGGGATCGCAATGCAGCTCGAGCTCAGAAAAGGCGCAGGCCGATGCTTCGCTGCAGGTACACTGCTACAAGGGCTGATAAAGTATATTTGCTTCAGGATGCACTCTGTTGTGTCGCCTTCTTTGCTGTCCCAAGGATTGGGGTTGTTCACACAGTCACCATGTCTGTTCTGAATGGCTGACCTGCCGACGTTTGCACATTGCCTGCTATACCGTGTAGATCGAACCCGGAACGTCTTCTGCCCTGCACGGCACAGGTGCCAGGTGGGTTGGGCCACAGCTAGGAACAGCCTCAACATGCAGCTAGCAGCTATGTTCAGCGCCCCTAAGTGTTCCATTTCTACTTTGTCGACACAATACATCAGCCACTATGCACAGCAGCCCAGCCACTTGCAACGCTGCTGAGTTTGCATGGATAGCACTGTGTATGAGAAAGTCCTGCTGACCTTCTATGTGCAGACAGTGAAGGTCACTGCAAATGTCTCAACTGGTTCTGAGTCATATCAGATTCCTGCAGCACCTGATCTGATTCCTGAAGGCTCTTGGAAAAAGATTCCAGGAGGGGTTTGTGCAGCCAAGGGGTTCAAAGCAACAGGTATGTTGGCTGAAGGTGCCACAAGTTGGACCAGCGAGCAGGCATCCAGCATCAGCAATGGCTGTTTTGGCAGCAGCTGTGCAGTTGTATATTCCTTGCCACAACCAAAGGCAATCTTACGCAGAACGATGCAGCCGTTCAAGGCAGATTGAAACCTCAGTGACACACATGGAGCTGCAAAGGCACTGATAGTTGTGTTCCTGTAGCCATACGCCATAGCAGCAGGTGCAAGCCACATGGAATATGATGTTCTCCATGCAGGGGTGTATGCTGGGCTTCGTGCCGCTGGCAAGAAGGCTGACTTGTCTCTAATAGTAGCTGACGAGCCAGCAGTTGCAGCTGGGGTCTTCACCAAGAACGTGATGTGTGCTGCACCAGTGCTCTACTGCAAGGAGGTCCTGGACAGGAAGAAGAAAGTCAAAGCTGTAAGTTTGCTGCTGAGGCTTAAGTGCAGCACAATGCATACATCCGTTAGTTGCCATTGCTTTCCATGACCGTTGATGTAGTCCAGGCAACAGCAGTGTCAGCTGCAGTGTTTACATGGAGCATCAGCATCGGCAAAGCTTTCATCATGGCAGCACACCCGCAGTGTGGTGCCTCACATGATCCCCACTTGTTGTCATGCCGAATGTCTGTGATTGGCAGCTCTTAGGCTTCTGCTGTGGAGTTGTCATCATTGACACCCTGCAGCACCTACTCAGCCATTTGGGCGGCGGATGAAACAACACTATAGCATTTCTTGTCAACACTGTATTTGGTCATCCCTAAACCTGTTTGTCTAGTTTCTGGTCTGGTTGTTGCAGGGTCCCCTTGTATCGCTCTCTTACCAATACGTTTGATCCTGCTGTTGCCTGCGCAGGTGATGACCAATGCAGGGCAGGCCAACGCTGCAACTGGTGCCCAGGGTTATGAAGACGCTGTCAACTGTGCCACCATTGCTGCTGCTTCCCTTGGGGTTACTTCTGATGATGTCTTGCTCATGTCAACAGGTACGAGGTATCTATCTTTGCCAAGCTGGCATATGTGGGATCTCAAGCTGTCTCTGCCAAGCTCACAAGCCAACAAACAATTGATGTTTTTGCAATGGTACAGTGTGTCGGTTGTTGCTAGCGATGTTTGCAAATGCTTGACTGAGGCCAGCCATCAGATACCATGCCTCTCAGTGCGTGCATAAACCACTCCTGTACATCCCTCTGAAATACAATGTCATGACATGACATGGAGAATGTCAGCAATGCAATGCTTGCTTGTTTGTTTGTGTATCTCCTGGTTGCAGCAGCCATTGATCTTCTGTGCTGACAAGAAGCCTGTTGTCATGTTGCCGTCACAGGTGTCATTGGTCGTCGCATGAAGATGGACAACTTTGTTCCTGCAATTCCTGAACTGCTGAAGAGTCTTGGCTCCAGTGCTGATGATGCCCACAGGGCAGCTGTAGCAATCACCACCACAGACCTGGTCAGCAAAGAAGCAGCCCTCCAGGTGGGGGGGTACTGCTTTAGCCTGAAGGTTGCTTTGCAAGCATGAGGAATGCCACACAACCACCAGCTGCTTGCTGGGATTGGTGCTCAGAAGATCATAGACATGTTTCCTGCAGATTTCCTGAGCAGAGGTAGCCCTGAGGTGCCTGCTTGTCTAACCTCAATCTACCTGACTAAGTAGCCTGTGCCTTCCTGCTGCAACCTGTTGTTCTGCATGTTTCAGGTGTCAATTGATGGTGTGCCAGTACACATTGGTGGTATGTGCAAGGGTAGCGGTATGATTCACCCCAACATGGCCACGATGTTGGGTGTGGTGACGTGTGATGCTGCTGTTGAACCAGATGTCTGGAGAGGCATGCTGAGAAGAGCAGCAGACGCCAGCTTCAACGCAGTGAGTGCGCTCTCAAACTCCACACTTGACTCAGTTTCAGTGATGGAACAAGTGCTCCTCACTGTCAGTGCTGTGTTTTCACAGTTGGGCCATCTAGACATCAGCTTCATCAGCCTGTACTTTGCAGCATTCTTGCCTTCTTGTTTATGAGTGCATGTCTTGGTTTGTCACCTAGAAACCATACTGACTTGTTCTCAGTCATAGTCATCAGGAGTTCATGGCAGCTGCCCGCATCACTAAGCACCCATTTCAAGCGCTCGAACAAGAATGTCCACCGCATGCAGTCCAAGCTGTCCTAGTATTTTGCGCACATGTCTGAAGAGTAGCAGCTCACATATTTATGCTGCTGCCTGTCTCGCAGATCACTGTTGATGGTGACACCAGTACTAACGACACAGTCATTGGCCTCGCTAGCGGCAAGTCAGGTGCTCCAGTGATTACAGATGCTGATAGTGCAGGCGGCAAAACACTTGAGGCAGCTGTAACAGCACTCCTGCAGGTCAGATTGCTGCAAACAGCACTTCTACTAGTTGCATATCAGCTGTATTGATGCATGCTGGACATCTTTGGAGCAGTGTCAATGTTCAACAGTATTGGAATACTGTTGAAGCAGCACACTTTACTGCTGTGTTGCATGTGTCACATCCCTACTTGTTTCAGTTAGCAGAAAACAACCACCTTG
>LWCB01000449.1:0-12259 GCA_001630525.1 Coelastrella sp. M60 | reverse complement strand
CTAGTGATACGTGCATCCATTGCTGTATGTGGTTATTGTTGGGATCAGAACCGGTGAGTAAGTAGGCCGCCTCAGGTCACTGGGGCTCAGCCTGAGTGACTTGGCATGCATTCATCAATTACCATAGCAGCTGTTGGTTCAGATGCTTGGTGGTAGGTCAGCAGCAACACAATCTTCACTATCTTCACTTGAGCATCTTCTCATCACGAGAATATAGTATATGATTCATTACTAGAGCCAATATTACTCTGGTGTCATCTGCATGTCTGTCAGCTGTAGATCATCCGGTGCTGAGCTGGGTGTGGATGGCTTAGATTCCTGAGTGGTGCAACACAGCCCTGTGCATGTATGGATGCAGAGGTACTTCATGGTGCTGTACAGCTTGGTCCATACAGAAATGTCTGAAATTTGGTATTGTTGTTGTGTGGACCACCGTGGTATGTTGCACCAAGTCGTGCCGGGACTCTCGGGGCAATTAATGTGTCAGCTGTGGTATGTGGTAAACTTGGGCAAGTGTATCATCGTCAGCATCAAATTTCATTGTCTGGGCAATGCAGCCAAGTTGTGCTTCCTGTAGATATGGTGTTTGCCAAATGCCTGGACCTGACAGCGTTGAATACAAACTTTGGCACTGCATCACTGATGTTGCGCTGCAAGGCTGGGTGTTACGAGATCTGCTGAGAACATCTGAGGACACGTTGATGCTCAGACACTTTCCGACAGCTTCTGTTACCCACTGCTGAATGCCTTGTTTCCATTCTTGAGGGGTCTGAGAGCTTCAAGCAGTGTTGAGGGGTCTGAGAGCTTCAAGCACCTCTTGTTTCAAAGTCCCACGGTTGGGATGCCAGGTTGGGGCTTATATAAAAACCTCAGCCATGCATTTATGTAGTGTCGGAATCTTTGGTGGCTTGCAGTTATTAGTCTTGCCAACTCATTGAATCATACAGCGACGAATCCTTGCCTACTCAGAAACAGCTGCTGCTTGATGTTTTTGCACTGATCCATGATGGTGGAATGCTGATAAAGTTGGTCTATGCGCCGGTCTTGATCCACAAGCGGTAGAAGCATACAAAGGGTTGATCAAGGCCTTGTATCTATTGCATGGCCGTGCTGAAGTCATGCAGCCGAGCAATGTATTCGTACAGTACTGGTCAGACTGTTGGCTTGGATTCCTTCAATGTCTTGCTGATAGCCGTCATGCTGTGACCCTCACGCAACTGACGTGTAGCTCATGTTTAAGATACACGCTTACTAATCGGCTGCAGTGCGCTTCGTGAGTAGCCCAGTTTACAGCAACCAGCAGACCCGCGCAACCAGGGGGTGTTACGTGACACTGCACAGTCAGCGCCAATTCTATGCCAAGTAGCGTGCCAACGATCACCACAACCCTTATTTTTTGCAGAACGTGTAACTTGATCACGTTTCTTCCAGCTTCTGACCTGTTCCGTAAGTCCGCTCGATCTTGTGTTGGTACCCAACGCCCCTAGATGCTTTCACAAACACATCATGTAATGCTGCTAAGCAGCAGCTATCGGAGAGTTTGTCTTGCTCCTGTCAGAGTAGCCACTAGCAATTCGCCACTGGAAATTCTGGCCAACTCTCAGAGGCTCAGCATCCTTGAGCATGCAGATCAAGAGTTAAAGGAACTTTGCTCCAGCAAAGTGACAGAAGAAGAGAGACGCCAGTGCTTCGAGGTGTGTTGCGAAGGATCCTTCTTACGAAAGCCCTTGACAAACAGGCTCGGCAAGGTATCTTGCGCAAATTTTCTCAGTGCTGTCAGAGGGTGCACCAAGGTGCTATTTGCTGCATGCACGCTACACCGGGCGCTCTGGAGTTGTGACTAGCCCAAGTGCATTGCTGGCCCCCACGCAGGTGTACGACTACTATCATGAGAATCGGAGCAAAGCGCTTGCAGGCTGTGCAAATGAACTCGAAACAGAAGGCAAAGCAGGTGCTAACTGCCACAGCCTCGACAACCTGGAACGTTTGGTGTATGAAGTTGCATACACAGGGGATGCCGAGACCCTCTACCAGACACTCAAGGTGCTTCACGTTGCTGCCTCACACAGTTTTTGCTTCATACACGTTTTGAGAGACCACAAATTCTGGTTTCACCCAGTCTTGTGGTGCACAGACTGCGCTGGTTGTCGCAGCAGCTGGTACGGCAGCACCTGCCAAGGCACCATCTTGCCAGGGTTGCAACGACTCATGTATCAGTTGCAACAGCAGCCTGGTTTCTGCTGATCTTAGGTGCAAAGCAACATAGCAAAGCGTGCTTCCGGTGCACCGGCTGCCAGCAGTCCCAGCTTATCTCGCGCCTCTTCCCACTCAGCTGAAGAGTTGAAGGCTAAAGCCATGCAACTATTCAACGAGATAGATAAGGATGGCAATGGCGTCCTTGACAGGTATGCAGCATTTGGCCGTCTACTGCTACAGTATAGCACTGTAAAACACCGCTGCAGCCTTCAGTACTGCCTGTCCCCTTCATCCTACTAACACAGTGCATGTGTACCACCCCCATCCTGCATTACTCAGTTTGGAGAACCAGACCAGCTGTTTCTGCCAGTGTCTCGCAATGTCTTGTTTCTGCCAATGTCTCTGCCCCTTATGCAATGCAGGGAAGAGTTTCTGAATGCCATGCACATGCTGCACCATGCCCTGAATGACCATGAGATGGAGCTGGTTTTCAGCTGTATGGACAGCAACGGCTACATCACACCAGAACAGGTGAAGCATGAGCAGCGGACCAATCTTCAATCAACGTGCCTTCCATTGCCAGCTAATATTATTATGTGCTTTACTTCCTTGCAATAGTGTCAGAAGAACTTTGTCCTGATGTCACTGCTTATGGTGCAACTTGTTTGCTCAGTGCATGCTCGAGTGTTAAGGCCATATGGCTGTAGCATGGCGTGCCAGACAGGTCTTCTGCATCATGGCATGACCCGTTGGCTGTTGGTGGATGCCCAACCCTGTTGCTCTGTTGAATGAAGCACCGAGTTCCACTGATGGCTATACCCTGCACCTAGAGTCTCTTGGTTCTGCTGCTGCTCACCACGTACACTGTGCTGTTGTCCTGCAGTTCTCTGACATAGTGCTGGCTGAGCGCCTCAGTGATCCCACTGCAGATGCGGAGATCCTACGCCACACCAAGCACTCTCGGCCCAACTGGTGGACAGAAGCCCCACCCTGCATTACAGACGTATGAGCACAGCTCATCTGCCGCTGCGTGAGTGTTGTATCTAGTGCTTATTAGCAATATCGTGCAGTGTTGATTGCTGGTTTGTGGTAGGGTTTGTTTGCCTTTGTAGTTCAAATTCCTGCAACAACCAGCTTGTTGGGTCTGTTGAGAGGGACCTTTGTTTGCATAGATGGACGGTGCGGGTGGTTATACAGCTGAAAGAGTTTGATGTTGTACGCCAGATATAGAACACCCTCATCAGCTATCTGGTTGGGACACTGAGAAACAAACAAATGCATGATCACGCGTGTGACAGTTGCAGCAGGCGGGGATGCCAGCATGAACTCATGACAAGGCTCAGTGGGTGGCGGAGTCAGGTTTGTAGGGCCGTTCCAAGATTGGGGCTTGTCTTGATCAACAAATTTTGCTGTTTTCAAATAGGCCTTATCATCAGGCGATGTACCATGCAAACTTTGAGCAGTGGGTCTTCTGCTTACATTACACTGAGCGTTTTGGATAGGGTTTATGATGTGGGCGGGGCGCAGTTTTTCGCACTGGTTGTATGCCAGTCAGGTATGCATTGAGATTCTTCCCTCAGATGCAGAGTAGTGTGCATTGATGCAAGCGTTTTGGTTGCACATGCAATTGCTATGCTGATTTTCAGCCAACACCAAGTATCACAATGGGTGTCTGGTCTGGTGCATGCATCTTGTACAGTAGAGTTGTTGATGATACAGTTTTCCCAGTGGTATCTTTTTTCTATCCTTGTATACTAGTCTTTTGGTCCATTCACTTGCTGTTACAATGAGAGGTGTGTCCTTGCAAGTGATGCGGACACACGATAGTGGTGGTTAGCCTCTTGGTTGTATGTTCATTTGTGATCAAGGCTGTATGATAGAGAAGTATCATTGTGTTGACTGAAGCCAGCTTGAATACTTGAGTATTGCAGTTTAACAGTGACTGGATGGCAGGCGTTGTTTGGCTTAAAAGGGTGTAGGACTTGTAGGTTCTGCTCTGCAAGGATAGCTACTGCTGCTGCTGCAGGCTGCAATGTGGCTTACTTTGTTGACTTTGATGCTGGTGCCACACCATGGTGACCATGGAATCAAATGGATCATTTGGTGTTCATGTGCCAGACCTCCTGTGGTCACACGGCAGGATGTGTTTGCTGTATACTTTCTCAATGTCAGCATTGATTCATATCACGGGATCAGTTGCTGGTTGTTCCCACAGCGTCTTAGCAAATTGCAGTGTATGGAACTTGTTGACTGCAGTTATACCTCACTGCACTATCATAGTGATGTCACTATGATGGGTCAGTCTCGTGCATAGTGATGTCTTTCATGTCCATTATGCCCTGCTGGGTGCTGCATCTGTCGTACAAACATCATAGAGTGTTTCAGGTATATGTATAAGTATACTGGGAGGCATTGCCTGCAGGCTGCCAGAGTTTGTTTGATTGAACTCTGGTGGCAGCTTGGTCGCTGTATTGGCATATCACAGTGCATGATCTTCAGGAGTGTTGAGCATCTTCTATGTTGCTTGGCTAAGTTGTTTATATTACATGGTGCAGCGCCAACATTGTTTTGCAACCCATGTGGAACGTCAACCATGCGACAAACAAGGTGCCATTACTGGTGACCATGTAGCTGTTTAGCAGGCAGCAAAGGCTTTAAGCTGCCCTTGTGAGCAAAGTTGCATACCCCGGGTGATATGTTGTGAAACTGCCAGCAAGTTGTAGTCATAGTTACCCTTTCCAGCCACAAGGCCCTTGGGACTAATGACGGTCACTTGCAGTGCCATGGTGGCATCAGGAAATTAGAGGTAACAAGCTCATCATTATCATCATCAGCCTTGGATGCGCAGATTCGAGTCCACCGCAGCTATGGGCCACCAGCAGCAGTCACTATCAGCACTCAGGTGCAATCAGTGAATACCGTATGCGGTACAGGCAGCCTGCGAATGTCATCGTGCGATCATTAAGTTAATACTCAAGTCATAACACACTGTATCTACGACGCCTTGACAGCAAGCCCGCACTGCGCGATCTCCAGTATCATTACATCCCAACGGCCTCGTGGCCGAAGTGGATGTTGCCTCTACTATACTGGAGTCTGAAACCCCCAAGGGTGATGATAATTAACAGCACCATTAATTTACAGGCGTTATTCCTTCTTGTCGACACAATACCAATGCAGTGTCCGCATTGAGCCACTGGTTGAGTCACTCAGCAGTATCCTGTACAGTCAGGTTCGACCGCTGAGAAACCAAGGGCTTGACTGCATTCATCAAAGCCACGATATATCTGTTGTTGCGATAACACAAGGCAGCAGATTACAGTCCACGCAGGGGCCGAAGCGAGCGGTATTCCAAGAACCCGTAGTCCCGGAATACCAGTAGAAGCCAGAGAAGGTGTTGAGATCCGAACTACAGATTCCGCGCTCTTCTGTATAAGAACCCAACTACCCACAATCTGTGTTTGCCTGCATGGTTCTAAAAGATTTGCAGGTTGTGAAAGCGCACCTCGTTCGGTCGGAAGTTTGCGTGGAGCGTTGTCAACAGCTACACTGTGTAAAACAGATCAAGACAGTACGTGTATGATGGAAGTACTACTGGTTGTTCCTGGCGCTCAACTGCACAAGGTAGTTGACGCAGCAGGGCAACGTCAGAAGAGCGGGTTGTGACTGAAGCATGCTAGCATAGAGCTCAAACTCTGACAGCTGCACTGCATGTGCGCAGGTCGAGAATAATGTGCAGACTCTGCTGGCGGAGGGGGACTTCACTGTATCCATTGTGGGTACAAGCAAAGAACTCAAGGAGCAGAGAGTAGAAGCAGCACTTGCCCAGGTGCGAATCTGCCGGCTACGAGCAGCACGCGCGACAGAAACAGATGCAGGTATCACCCACTCCTAGCTGCATGTGGACGTTCACAGTCGACAAGCTACGTGCCTGCAGGTCAAGTGGCCTCTGGGCAAACACCTTCCCGCCCTCAAGGCGGCCCCCACCATATACAGCTTTGCATTGGAGGACACACGTGACGTGTACTACATCTTGATTCTACCGCCAGGTAAAGGCTGCAGAGTTTATGAAAGCGTTGACTTGATTATAGTATGCGCGTGCACTGTGTCGTGCACTCTATGCATGTACAGTACACAGTTGTGCATGTGTCGCTTTTTCCTTACAACTCCACTTATTTGAAACTTGCAGCACTCTGTGCACTCAGACACAAATTCAGGTCGATTAATTAGCCTTGTCTACTGGGTACCATCAGCCAGACCCGCCCTTGCTGATATGCTTGCACATGATACCTACAAGGCAATATGTATATGAAGTTGTTTGATTCATGCATGGTCTGCAGATACTGCATCAGAAGTCTTAGATGCAGTTCACGATGTGCTGCATGACAGCTGCGCCTTCACCACAGCCAAGCAAGTGGATGCTGCATACGAAGAAGCTGACAAACTAACAGGTGGCAAACAGGCAGCAGCACTGCAAACAGCAGAAGCAGCAGGTGCTGCACCAGAAGCGGCAGCAGCAGCAGCTGCAGCAGCATCAGGTCCAGGTGCCACCCTCACTCCTGCAGAAGCAGCAGCAGCAGCCAATGTTGCAGCTGGGAAGTACTCTTTACCCAGCAGTGGCAATCCTACTGCAGACAGGGTAGCTGCTGGACTTCTGCTTGGTAGTTCTATGGTCGCCTCAGCTGTTGGAAGGGCAGCTGCAGCAACAGCTGATGCAATTCATGGCTATGCCAAGAAGCAGATTGACAAACAGCAACCAAATGCAAAGCCAGCCACCATCTCACCAACCTTCAAAAAGGGGTAAGGTCGTGTTGTGAGGTTGTGCTAAAAATTGTAACATGACAAAGATGCTCGATCCTCAATCAAACTACAACTTGATCCTTGAGAAAGCATTGATGGACTTGAGTGTTGCCTTCATGCTCATCTTGTAGACTACCTATGTCTGCTTAAACAAAATTTGACCTGAGGTGCCACGAGATCAGCATGCACACCTGCCACCATCTTCGATTGACAGTGAGGGTTAAACAATGATTCATCGCTTACATGTATGTTGCCTTTAATTGAAGCAGCAAATGGTGATACACACACTCTCTGCTGTCGTACTGCCCACCTGCATTGTGTGTCATCTCAGTCTTGCCATGGCGGGCAGCATTGCCAGTGGCGCTGCTTATGTGACTGGCAAGCTGGCAGCCTTGGTGGGCCAGGCTAGCTATGCCACTGCGCTGGCCATTGCCAAATCACTGCCAGGCCACAAGAAGAAGAAGAAGGAAGGGGAGTTGGTGACCCCAGAGGTGAGACTGCATGATTCCTCTGTCATGAATGTGCAACAACAATCTGTGCCAGATAGAATCTACATGCCCTGTTGGGCATGGACATGTGCAGAATAGCCAGCTTTGATGTGCAAGAGATATCTGAAGACATCATGCCAAGGGTCATGCATGCTGTTGATGGATGTAGCTTCAGTCTGAGACCATGTGGCCTGGTGTTCTATCTCCATATGTGAAGCTACAAGCTCGTAACTCTGCGGTGGTGCTTTGTATGTCAACAGGAATTAGGACCCTGCACTGCACATCAGCAGTGTCTGCAATCCTACTGTGTTGTTGACCTCTTCCATCAACCCACTATGTCTACTGCTGCTGCTGCCTTCAGGAGCGATCAGTGCTGCATACTGTTGGTGCAGCTGGTCTGGTGTCCTTCGTGGAGGTGTATGACAGTCTGGAATCAGCAGCGAAACTTGTGCTGACCAACAGCGTTGACGCATCACAGCAGTACATCACATACAAGTAAGGCTTCTGCTATCATCGCATCTGCTTTGTCTGGTCGCTTCTTTCAAGGTCCAGATCTGGGTACTGCAATACTTGATGCTGCATGAGTTGCAGCAGACTGCATGAGTTCACCGTGTGGGAATTACAGTATTGCTATGCTGCTTGCTTGTTATGTACATGGCAGCGAAAGGGTGACATCTGAATCTATATGCCTCGCACTAATGTGTGTGCATGATCAAAAGTTTCTGGCAACTAGTGCATTCCTTGTGCTGTTGCTTCAGGTATGGTGATGAGGCCGGGCAGGCTGCGGCCCAGAGTGTGCCAGTAGCTCAGGATATGTTGGCTGGTGAGTTGATGTTCTGCATTATCGTCAGCAGCAAGTAACCACTCACCTTTACACCAGAGCGTCAGGTCCTTATACAATACATGAGGGCACATATCTCATCTCCGCTGTTTGATGTATGGGGTTTTTCTCACCACAACCAGCTGTTGCAGAAGTACCTATGAGCTTGAACTGCTAGAAGCAGGTAGCTTACAAAACATTCTACAATCTGTGTGTGTTGTACTGCAGCAACCCTCTACTTCAACAGGCTGGGTGCCCGCGCTTTCATCAGCAAGACGGCTAGCAAAGGTGCCAAGATGTATCTTAAGAGCGCAGTCGCAGGCCACCCTATAGATCAGCAGGTTGCTGGGCATCGCATACCATCTGTTGCTCAGAAGCAGACACCCATCAATGCACCAACAGCAGTAGCTGGAGGTACTCCAGCAGTGGCCCAGGGCGTTCCTGTAGGAGTAGCAGCTGGCTCATCAGGTGCTAGCACCGCTCCTGCAGTTGCAGGCAGAGTTGGTTCCAGCAGCAACCTGGTGGCACAACCGTATCCTGTTGGGACCAGTGCTGCTGTAGCAGCCGCAGGAGGTGTTGCTGATGCTGGCTTCAACACTGCAGCTGCCCAACAGGCAGCTAGAGCCAATCTGCAACCCAAGTGATTGCGCTCTGCTGAGCCTCACGGCATGTGGAAAGTCCTTTGTTCAAGATGTTCGGCGGTTAAGGGACGTGGTGTCATCTTTCAGCATGCATCAAATCAGTTGGACGTTACACTCTTGGGCGTTACCCTCCTAGCCTGAGATGAGCAAGCTCAGTAGTCACATGGTCACCAGCTGCGGCGGGTGTTGTGTACAGAGGCTCTGGGCCATATTGGTGATCAACAGCTGCAGCCTGTGCACCTCTGAGTGAACTGAGTGAACCTTTTGTTGCTGACTATATACAAACAGTCACTGTTGCCTGGCCCAGGCATGATGTATGCATTGCCCTGTACTGTCCCGTGTGTAAGCAGCCAGGGCTGAGGGTCCATGTACTACAGACTCTGTAGTAGTTAGTAACTTACAAGTTGTTTGAAACAATGTAAAATGCTGACAACAATATGCGAGTCATGGCTGATCATGAGCATGCAGTTTGTGTGCGTAGGGCGTCTCCAGTGGCCTGGTAGTGCCAAAGACTACTTCCATTCCAAGACTCAGAATCATAACACAGGCTGGCACAAAGCAGCCTAGCTCAGCAAATCCACCTCACTCGATACAAAAACACATGCTACATGACAACAATAGCCTCAGCAATAACTTCTGGACCCTACCCTTGCGTAGAAGCACAACATCAAGATGCTTTGATTGATTCTTGCAAGACACACTCAGATTGACTGGACCATAAGTGGTCCAAGAGGTGATGCCTATGTGAGCACTGTACACCATGCAGCAGCATTTACCATGCATGGTGATGCAGATGGTGAGGTGATGATACACATCTGCTCCAAGAATGATCAACATACCACTGCCGGACTGCAATGTAGCAACATATCCAGATACCACATCTTCAGTAAAGAACACCACAACAATACAAAATCTGGACCTTGACAGCAGCTGTGGCCGAGTTGGCGCTGCATATTGCCATATGATGCTTGATGTAGTTGAGGAACACAGTGTCACACACTGACGTAAATGGTGAAAGCACCCAAGGAGGCATGCACAGATATCACAGCTGAGCACACCTGATCCTGGACACAGCTGGGATAGCAAGATATTGACAGTAAGCAATGCATCTGACTGACTGACTTCCATTCCTGCACAATGCACCTGATGGACTTCCAGTTCCTTCATATAGACGTGCCATGCATGACAACTGACAGGAATGTATCTTTCACACGAGCTATAACCAACCACCTCAACACAAGAAGGCTGCAAGACGAAGCCCCTGTTGAAACGTACAGATCAGAGATACATACAGTGTGAAGCAAACGCCCTGCTACTGCACAATAGTAGCGTGGGCTACTGCTATGGCTGATGTTGACCATGCGTAAACCTTGCTCATTGCAGACAATTTAGACATATTGCTGTACAGTTGCATGACAACGCAAAGGGCCATGGGCTGGCTTGAACCAACTGGTTGATAGCTGCCACTTGGCACAACACATTGTACGCCCCCACAGGACATCACACGTGAACGCTCCAGAACACAGGAGCATGCTGGACCCCTGGAAAACAGAGCTGGATGTCAGATGATCAGAGCATTGTCCCTGCAACATGGGAATCTGGTATCTGCCAGTGGCAGACATCACAAGCACTCCTGATACCCCAAGAACAAGGCACAAGAAGGTAGAACACAAGTCAGATGCAAAAGCATGCGCTGCATTAAATCGGTCACAAAGACGTCTTGCCATACACGACAACGCAACAGCACCGTGTTGGAAGCGCTGCTGTTAGTAGCCATCATAAATCATGATGCAGCAGTGCTGCGACAAAACCATAACGTGCGTTGCAAATGAATTATGCTGCGGCCGAAGAGCATTGGGTGACACAGCATGGAGAAAGGCTACAGACTACAGGTGGAGTTGGCTTTCCAACATCAAGTATACAAGTGATCAGCACGGGTGGATATATTGTCAACCAGCACACCAACGAAGATCCTAAAGCTTGTCAAGAGTCATATGCATGCATGCATTGTGCAGAACCCACCAACCACTGCCATGCCTGTGGATACATGAGAATCAACACATAGTAGTGTACAACAACCAGAAAGCCAATTCTTGCACACAAACTTTGTATTGAGTGTTGATATCTGCATGCAGGCAAGATCACTTGCGATCAAGGTGCCGAGGTTCTCAGCATGGTGTCCTCCATTTCCATGTCCGCATGTTCTTCCAAAACCGCTGCCGCAGCAGCATCACATTGAGCCCTGTCATCTAATACAAATGCAACATGCCGTTTCATAGGCCTCCCCTCTGCAGCTTGAAGCGGATCCTGGCGCTGCACATGCTGTGCACAATCCCTCCAGGCCTGTCCGAATCCCAGACAGCTGCCACTGCCGCTGCTGTAGCTGCAGGCTTGCTCCTTCATACCAGAATGTCTGCCTGCAGTTGCATCACTGATGCTAGTACCAACACCATCAACACCAGTAGTGCAGCTTGCAGACGCAAGTGTGTGCCCCAGCTCAGGTGCACTGCTACTGTACTTGTACTGCCACTTGCTGCTGCCTACTTGCTGCTGTTGCTGCACAGACAAAGCAACAGATCCACCAGTAGCAGCAGTACCGTCACACAAGATCCGGAAGGGACCACAGAAGCCATTGCTGCACTGCACACAGGACTGGATATGGTGAGTGGCACACGGGCTGGTATTGGATGACCCATTGGAAGGCTGACAGGCTGAGCTGCCTTGCCCTGGCGGCAGATCTACTACTGCTGTCGAAAGGCAAGTACTGCTTCCTATGCCACCCCCATCACATGAGTTGTCCCTGTGGCTGGAGGGCTGCTGGGACCCACAAGCATGAACCTGTGGTATCTGCAGCCATTGCTGTTTTGGCTGCAGTTGCTGCTGTTGTTGTTGCTGCATCCGCTCACTCCATACAGAGTGCCAAGCCCTCCACCTGCTCATATCGTGTGCTAGGCCTTCATATGCTGCGAGCTGCTCCATGAAGCCCAGGTTGGGTGCAACCCTGAATTATAAGACGACAGCCATATTGAAAATGGCCAACACCAAAACAATTGTACATTCCACTCCATTGTCAAGCTTACTGAATGAATCAAAAATACAAACACAGCAATGCTTTGCGACCTAAGCCCGCGGCCTGTGCCACACCCAGATGCAAAAAAGCAATTGATGTAGTCCAGCAGATGGATGCACAATCTGATAAACAAGAATGCAGCAACGACAGCCAGACACCCCCCCCCCCCCAGCTCACCAGGGCCTGATGTCTTTGAGGTGATGTACTGCAGCTGTCAACCTCATGTTGCACCGTGACATGAGGT
>LWCB01000439.1:0-18130 GCA_001630525.1 Coelastrella sp. M60 | reverse complement strand
GATGATGATGATGACAATGGGAAGGTAAACATCACAGCGGTAGCTGTGAAGAGCTACAACAGCAACTTCGACATCGTGATGGTCTCTGTCATCGCGGGATGCAGTATGCTATATTGCTGCATGTCCAATTTTTCTGTACCTTAGCAGCTGCTGTCCAGAAGCGTCATGCAGCTAGCACTGCCCGCCCAACTTCACATGCTCAACTTGTAAATCTTTGCCTCATGTGTGCTACTTGCAGACCAAGTTTACCCCTGCAGGAGCTGTCATGACACCAGCACAGCAAGTCATTCGCGCAATCTACGACAAATGGCAGCTGCAGCTTCAGCGCTGGGCAGATTACCGCAGCCTGTTCAGCCTCATGGCTTTCATTGCAGTATTCCTTGGAGTGCTCTATGCACAGCGAGGAGCTACGGTGGCATACAAGGTGCACTCCACGATTGCATCAGTGGTTGTGCCTCAGAGTACTGTGCTCCAAAGCACTGATGATGTGTACAGCTGGCTTCAAACGTTACTCCAGGTGTGCAGGAACAGCTGATTTGTAACTACGCAGTTGCATCATGAGCTGCACTGTAGCAGTCAGAAAGTTCCCTTTCTTTTCTAACACACAACACGGCTGAGGCTAAGCGTTAGTGGTAAACATGGCAGCTGTCTTGCAGACACGACAGCAACATGCGAGCATAATGCGTCACACATTATTGATACGTTAGGGCCAGACAATGTAAGGAGATGGACATGACCAATGACTGGCCATGGTTGCAGAGCTGTATCTTCAGATTGCCTGCATAGCCAGCGTCATCAGGTATAGTTGTATTCATTGATTGCTGCAGACAGTATGGAAGGACCCAACCTGTGGTGATGGCATCTGTGAGGCTCCTTTTGAGTTCGCCTCCTTCAGCCGCTTTGGCTGCAAAGCTGACTGCGGCAGGCTGTCAGACATCCAGAACCTGACAGCAGCACAGGTCGATGTGTACTGGGACTTCTCACATCAAGCAGCATCTCTGCCAGCATCAGTGAGTGCGGCATGGCAGTTGACAGCCTGCTTTGGTGTACGTTCTCTGCAACCGCGCTGGAAAACTCATGTCTTGTTATATATCATTGTTGCTGAACCAACAGCTTCGATGTGTTGCCATGCAAACTGAGGTTGCTTTTCTCTAAGTAGCACAGTTAGCTCAATTCAGATTGTATAAGGACATGTCAGCCCACTGCATCATCTCACCTGTATTTGTTGTTGCATTGCTTCTTGTGCTCAGGAGCTGGTGAACCAGGTCAGATGGAACTTGTGCCCTCAGGACATCCAGTACCACACAGACTGCTACGATGATCCTGACAACACTTTCACATCCATTGCTGGCAGCTTGAGCAAGCCTATGCCAGACTTACCTGATGGCGACTGGGCACTTGTACTCAAAAAAGACATTTTCATGAAGGTGGGACAGGCTATCGGATGTATGTATTGGCAGCTGCATGTTGAGTATTGAGCCAGTGTTTCAGCCTGTGCTGCAGCAAGTTGGGAGTGATGAAAAACGAGCTAAAGCAACATCGTGTTGTGTCGGGAGATGCCCAAATTATTTCATTCTTGTTGTCGAGTTGAGCATTGACTGTCAGAGGCATGCACAGCCTTGTTCCGGACTTCCAGCAGAGTGTCTGCAGCCAGTTGGGAGAATGCTGATCTCTGTCATCCTGTAGCAGCAATAGACGGCTCTCTTGGTGCTGCTGCAACTGCAGACTCGTGGAGCAGTCAGAGATACCACAAAGCTCAGCAAAGCTGCGTTCTGGTACAAGGTCTACATTGCAGCTGCAGCAGCAACTGCAGAGCAGGCTCATGAACTGTCACTTTTGAGAACAGCATTGGGTCTCTTCAACAGGTCCATGATTGATACTTTGCCACAAGTCTGGGCTGACCCAGACGTCAACCAGGCGCGCAGAGACGTCTTTGATGTGCAGCAGATGAGAAATGCTACCTGCTTGTGCAGCAGCAACGTCACAGACCTGCTGGTTGGCACCATGGGATGGTCAAACAGGGCAACATATCTAGCCCAAAACTGCAGTGGTAAGCTGGGCTACCTTCACAGCTTGACTATGCGTGATACTCACCGCTAGAACTGGCAGCTGCAGAATCTTCATCAATGACCGTTAGCCTGCTTCCTTGCTTGCCACGGCGTGCATGTTCTGTTCTGTTTAGCATGGACTCTCTGCCCTGTGCAGGCATCACTATGCTGGGGGACAGAACGTATGACATTGACGGTAACGCTACCATCACATACACAACCACCCCACCAACCAATACAGCAGCGTTTGAAGCTCTGTGTGACAAGGCCCTCACCAACCTCACAGCCCACAGAGCCAGCTACAACAGCACGGTACAGAAGTACCTTGTAGTGCAGCGGCTTGGTAACCTTAGGGATACGGGCAAGTTTGCAGTGCGATATAGAACAGCCGACACTTTGAAGACCTTCCTGAACCAGAAGTACCCAGAACTGGTGAAGATGATTTACACAGATCCCAGAGGGGCTGATCCACAGAAGCCTGACACTGCAACCCTGACTGCTTTGATGAACCTGTATGTTGAGAGTGATTTATACCTGTTGACTGGAGCTCCTGCTCACCTAGCACTATACAGGAGGAGATTGAACCTGGTAAGTCAGAGTGCTTCTGGTGACTAATGCTCTACACTAAAGCTTATTAGCTCTGAGGGGTAGAAGGCATGATAACACGCTTCATAGATATGGCCGCACTGTACCTTCCATAACAGAGACAGCATTACCTGCATCATAATTTCAACGCTTTAGGCCATTCCAGTGATTACCATATGCAGTGAAGTCAAGGTGCTGCATGCTGGCTGGGCAGCTGGAGTATGGTGCATGTTGGCACTGTCTCATATTTTGCAATCAAAGCCCACAACGTGTTGTGTTGTGGTATACTCACACGTAGGACCCAGGAATGACCTTCAGCACCTATGCAGCTAGGACCAGCGCCCGCATTGCTGAGATAGCCACCCAGCAGGCCAATGTCCTCCAGATCAGCATCAAAAGCCCAGATGGCATCACAGCAAACATCAGTGACGTCATGAATGCCTTCAAAGAGGCCGGAGCCAACACTACAACACTGCCGGCCGCCCCCAAACTTGGGCCCTTTGCCCTGGATTACAACCTGGCTCAATGGGATGGTAACACTACTTCCTACCTAACATGTAATCTTGATGTCAGAGGTCCAGAGTATCTAGGAACTTGTGTGGACCTTCCAGTAACATGTGTGGCCAATGCTGGGAATGATACAAGGCCCTACAACTGCACAAAGGTGGCGAATGGCACAGTGGTGTCAGGCACAATCAGAAACATCACCTACAGGTGCTCTGGTTCCCTGTGCAGCCCTACAATGCGGTGCCAGTTTGTTTGTTGAGTAACAATGGCAGATAGGCCTAGCTGGCTTCGCTCCCAGCTGCTGTTTCTGTAGCAATTTGGTATGATGGGCGTGCTGCACAATAAGCAGCACTGCTTTGCTCAGAGCAGTTAAATATCACCACCTAATTGACGGTCACTAGTGCTGTTGACATGTATGCAGGCAAGAATGTGAGGTCCCCTGTGATCAGCAGTTGGACTGTGGTGCTCTTTGCGAGTGCTGGGACAGCTGCACTGGCAATACCTACTGCTCCTGTCCGGCATGCAAAGAGTTGCATCCTGACGCTGCACAAGACACACAATTCTTCACCATCAAAGACGCAGCTGCCTCCTCTGGCGCTGCAGCAGCAGATAGCATCCCAGACACTGGCCGTTCAGGCAGACGGCGTCTGCTGCAGAGTTCTGGCTCAGAGAATATCACTGCTCAGCTGGCCGAAGTGCTTGTAAAGGTTGATGTTCTGAGGGGTGCTCAGGACTCTGTTTCGAGCCAGATGACAGCATTGCAGAGCCAAGTAGATAAGGCAAACCTGCTGGCGGAGGCAAGGGCAGCTAACACCAAGTTGCAGGACTTGATTGCAGGTGGGCATGGGAATGAGCACGTTCTCTGTCAGTATGTGCTTGGATTTTGTTCCCTGCAAATGTATGGTGTGTGGTGTGAGGTACCATACATTGAGCTGGTTGCAGCTTCAAATCTGGGGCCACAAACAGCGGCTGCTTGTATGACTGCAGCTGGCCGCAGTGATATTCAGAGGGGGCAGTCAGTGCTTGAAGGCAAGCTCAACACGTTGCTGGAGCGGCAGCAAGCTGCTATAGATGCCATGAATGCAGCCAACAGTCAGCTGGCAGCAATCAAACAGCTGTCAGAACGTCAGGCAGACGCTATTGCTGCCTTGGATGCTGCGGCAAATGACAGACTCAATGCCATTAGCGTTGCGACACAGCAGGGAGTGATCAACCTCTTCCAGGTATGCTGGTTTGAAGGTTCCATGACAGCAATGTGACTTGGTTCTGACGGCACTGGAACATGTCCTGCTGGCCTATGTGCTGTTATTTCCCTGTGCAAGCTTCCTGCCAAACATTTTCATCTCTGAAGCCAGCTTGATCCTTCAGTTTGTCAACAGTCAGTGTATCCCTGAGCTTTGTGGGAGACTAGCAGTCCTCATGTTGGCTGATGCTGTTTGTGGCTGGTGATTGCTACTGCTTGTAGGCCCTGGCAGTGTGGAAGATGGCTCGAAGGGACCGGGCCCTCAGCAACAAGATCACCAAGTTGGCTGGGTCACCCTGTTCTTATGAACCAGTAAGCATCGAGTTCACAGTTGACAACCTGAACAGCAGAGAGGCGGGCACAGCTAGGGAGCGTACACTGGGCTTGAACAACAGAGTATTGGCTGGATTGTTCCTGCACACATGGCGGGCATCTGATGAGCAGTGCCCTCCCAGCAGGTGGGTTGGATGGGGTGCTCAATGCATTCATCATGCCTGGCTAGGCCATGCAGCTTCAAGTTCGGGCATTATTGCACCTTACAATTCCAACCCACAATCTGGAGCCTGCAGACTACTTCAGCTAGCCACCAGGTCAGCGTGTTGAAATAATGGGTGTGCTATAAGAAATGTGAGCACTTACATGTGTCATCAGTCACCACTGGCTTCCGGGAGCCTGAATGACTTGTTCAGTGTGCTTCACGTTTTCAGGTTCAGCCAGATTGACAGCAGTTGTGCTGGAGGATTGGATGCCACGCCATATGGTGTTGACTCTGTGTTCAAGTTGGGCTCAGTCAACTTCAATCCTGACTTGTATGACCCAGATGGTGCGTGGCTGAGTGGCCTTAAACCCAGTCATGTCACATGATCACCTTTGGTGCCAGCTGGAGCAGTGAGCTGCATATCTTCTCTGCAGTTGTTGTACCGTGCATCACGGTGCTAGTGCACGGCATTGAGTGTTTCTTGAGTCTGTTGACTGCAGGCAAGATGCTGACTCAGATCTACAACTGCAGTGAGATCTCTCGTCCCACCTACAACATCATTGAGCCTGTGACAAAGCTGACAGTGAACCCTGAGCCGTTCTGTGCTGAGCTATTCAACCCAAGGTACTTACCCTATGGCCTGCAGCCAAGTCCAGCTTGTGCCCCAGCACAGTTAAATGAGGATAAATAGTATGCTGCTACATAGCGTACGGATGCATCGTTGCAGTTGTACATATGGATGCTCCTGTTGCAGTGAATTTGCTGCCTTTCAGCTGCCAGGTTCTGGTTGATGAAGTGTTTTTTCACTGCACCACCTTCAGGAGCATCCCTTATGCCTTCTGGCACCTGCCCTTGAGGGAACTACCAAATGGCTTTCCCATCTTTTTAGACATCAACCTCAGCGAGGTAACGGAATGAGCATAGTAGCATTTCATACCAGCGTGCTTACCATACAAAGTCTGAATATGCAATGGCACATGCTTCATAACCAACATGCATGTTGATTGATGCTATATACTGCAGTCAGTTTTTCAAGGGATGTTTGCTGAGTGTTTCAAGGAGCCCCTATACTGCCCAGCGTCATCAAGCACAGGCTGCCACAATAGCAGCTGTTGCACGTCAAGATGCTGATGCTCTCAAGCTGGTGTGCATGCTGTTTGCAGGTTGGTGCTCAGACGTGGCTCAGCTGGATTCAAGAGGGCCTGCTGCTGGATGACAGGACACAAGGGTTGGTGGCCCGCATAATCAGCTACAATGCAGAGCTCAAGGTGTTTGCAGCAGTTCAGATCAACTTTGACTTTCAGCAGGGCGGAAGCATCAAGGTAAGTTGAGTAATGCAGAAAGCACACTTTGTGCAGGTGACAGTGACAGCAGTCACCAGGCACTCAGACCATCACCGAACAATGTTTGTGACTGGTGATCCTGCAATTGTGGAATGAGCTTGCCCTATTCCTTGGTAACACATATCAACTGAGGAGTTCTCATGAACTGCCTGTAAGGGAGTGGAGTGTAACCACCTGTTGACTGAACCCTGCTGGGGCGCCACAGGTGACTCACCGTATCTACACCCTGAACCTTGAGCTTTATGATGCCACACCTGCAAATCTTGCCCGATATGCCTTTGAGGTGATGCTGGCAGCCTTCATCGTGCTGCTCAACTTGATTGAATTGTGGGACCTACTCAAGGCGACATTCACAAGAAAGTAAGCATGGCTGACGGCAGCGGTGACACCCGTGTTATGTTACGGTGCTTGGGTTTAAGGTGCTTTGTGTGTTGCTCCTGTCTGCAAAACATAGAACACGCATGAGATTTGCATCAGTGGAGGTGTCAGTGGAGGCAAACAACACATCCCATTATATATGATGTGTCATTCCTGCAGTAGGGTACATGCCATTCCTGCAGTCCACCACTGCTGTGACATGTTATAATTGCCTGCATGACCTACATGTGTAGCCATGCTGCTCCTGAGGGAGACTGAATCAGATAGGGATGAGCGCTCTTGAGCTTGTATGTTCTGAAAGTATCAAGTGCTGGGCTATTTCTTGGTGCATGTACGCACTGTTCAGGGGCAGAAGGCAAGGTGGTCTGCGCGGCTACCTCAGCAAGGGCAGTGTGTGGCTGGAACTGATCAACAACATTCTGCTGCTGATTGGCGCGGCCCTCTGGTGGGTGTTTGTCAACAAGCATGCAAAGCCATTTTCTATGGACTTGAGATACCAGGTGGGTAGCAACCAAGGGCTTCGTGTCTATGTGGATATTTTTTTCAAATTGGTCTGTGCAAAAGGCCAAGTAGCCTCTGTGACAGCAGCACATTGCCATGTATTCATACTACCCATCAGCCATAGCAATGATGCCATCGGCCTGCACCCCAATTCAGAAGCGGAGCTTGCCATGTGTGGGACAAGAAGTGCAGAATGCAAATGTGTGAACGGATGATGCAACGATGTTAACCTGCAGCCACAGCCAAATCATTATGTATTCACCACTCTCTGATGTATATGTACCAATCTCCGGCTGTAGTTCAAGGCTGTGTATGGCATCTGTTTTGCTCAACACCTGTTTCACCATACTTCACAGGTGTACTCAAGTCTTGAGCCCAAGGCATACTTCTTGAAACTGAGCAACAATGGTGCTGGACTGGCAAGCGCCTGGGACGCATTCTTAAAGATGGAAGATGCCATATCCCTACTGGACTGGTATTATGCGCTCAATGGCATCAGCATACTCTTGCTCATCGCCAGGTATATGCAGATGTCGGTTACTGGCATGTACTTTTAGCTCTCTGCGCAGGTATACTGGTCTAAACCAAGCAATTAGACGCACCTGCTGGGTAAACAGCTTGTACTGGGGCCAAATGTTGAGGCACCTGCAGGAACTGTCACACAATGCTTCTATCGAAGACTTTACCAAGCATCAAGTGTGTGAGATTGCTGTCATAACCACCTAGATGGTGCTATCATAGCAGTTAATACCTCATTGTTTAAACACAGATTTGTGACAGTTCTGGCAGCACACATCTTCTGGTGACCTTGCGTGTGTTCTGCTCACAGATTGTTGCGTGCCATGGACTTCCAGCCCCGTTTGGGTGTCGTCACACGAGCCCTGCAGTTGGCTGCCCCAGATCTCATGCACTTCTTCCTGGTAGCCGGCAGTGTGTTCATCTGCTACTGCATGATGGGCTTCTTGATCTTTGGTAACAGTCTGTCCTGGTTTGCCACCTTCGAAGCCAGTGTCAACACGTGCTTTGAGATGCTGCTTGGGGAGTTTGCAGAAGTCAATGCTGACCTGAGAGCCCTTGGTGGATTACAGGTGAGCACCCTTGCTTACGGTGTGGTTCTGATGAGCAATGTATCGCTTCCAAGACAGCTGCAGTGCTGAACATGGCATGTGCTGATCAAGCAAGCACGATACACACTGCTCGCCCTCAAACTACTGGCTGCTTGTGATGTCAGACACAGTGTTTACCCACTCAACAGCTAGCTGTGGATGGTGGATTGCTCAATGGTTTGCGGAGTATGTTACAGACTGGCGTTTGATTTGTTTGTATTGCAGAGTGTTGCTGGTACTCTGTTCTTCTGGTCCTTTGAGCTGCTGGTGTTTCTGATTCTCCTCAATTTCTTGCTGGCAATCATTGTGGACGCATTCAGTGAGATCAAGGCCAGCACACACGAACAAACAGGTAAGTATTGGATGTGCAACTCATACCAGTAGCAAATACATAACAGTCTGGTGAGTAATGTGAAGCCCTTTTCAGCCTGTTGACAGAAGACAAGCCACCGTGACCCCACAGTACACTGTGTTAGATGCCCAACACCGTGTATGTACACCTGATGAAGAAGGATGACGGCACTGATGTACCCTCCACCCGGTATCATGAGTTATGTGGTTGCTGTTGGTGCAGGCATCCATGTGGAGTTGACTCGACTGCTGCTTGACAAGTGGCGCTGGTTTGTGGGCACCTGGACAGGGCGCTACATTGGTGCTCATGCTTTGGATCAGATCATGAGGGAGTGGGCGGGTATTGTGGAAGAGGAAGAGGCAACAGCAGCAGCTGAGGCTGCGGCAGCAGCAGACGCAGCAGCAGGAAAGCACAGGAGGTCTGAAGATGAGGTTGGCACTGAGTCAAGAGTCCTACAAGTGAGTGGAGATGGAGCCATCTCAAGATCTCACGCATCTCCTTCAGTTGCATATATTGCCATCAAGGAAAGACGATCATTCTCCTGCATCCAGCCTGAAACTGCAGCAGGGACCACACAACGTTGGAAAGGTGCACTCCAACATGTGTCAAAAGATACTAGAGCACCCTAGACTTGCTGCGGTACATGACAAAGGGCCTTGCTTGCAGAGCCTGAGCTTGCTGCTGACTTCTCAACTCACAACACAGGTGTTGGGTGAGACAGTTGATGAGGCAGCTTTAACACAAATCTTACTATCAGTGCTACAGTCTGACCAAGCAGCTGCTGATGATCCCAGATCAGAGGCGAAGGCTGGCAGTGCTCCTCCTGTTGGTGAAGTTGAGGCAGCAGCACGGTATGTCATGAGGCGGTATGGCAAGACAGCACAGAGAGTGGCTGAGCAGGCCCTCAAACAGGTGAGGTTTGGCAGTGAACAGGGTTGTGGGGTCGTGCTTGCAACATCCTGGCAGCTTGAGTGAGAGCTGCTTTGCCGAACTGCATGCTGTGGTGCCTGAGGACACTGGATTCTTGAAAAAGCCTTACTGCCAAACAATAAACAATAACAATACAATCAACCCTCCATGGAATATGTCAATACAAATGTGTGTCAATACTACCAGTCAGTGGGGCATGTGCTGCTGTTGTTGTACCTGCAGATGGGCCCAGTGGGCCAGGAGTTAGAGCAGGAACGGGACAGATTGGCAACAGCGTTGGACCGCTTAGCAGGTGTCCAACGCGAGCTGGCTGAAGCACAGCGCAACCTGATGATGGGGCAGAAGCAGCTGGCACAGCAGCAAACCCACCTGGTGGGACTGATGACACAGCAACAGCAGCAGTAGGACGTCAACATGTCAACATGTGACTCACAACTTATCATATGAAAGTTGACGATGATTGTCTGCAATGGTTGTGAACCGTCTGTAGATATGTATAGGTCTTGGACTGGGCGGGGTGCAAGTCCCCTAGGTTGTATTGTATTATTATTATTGTATAGTGGTCAACAAGCAATAGGCTCTCACACTTGTTGCAATTGTAGTGCAATTGTAGTGCAGCTTGAATCTTGCGCGGAAGTTGGAGAGTCTGCAGAGATTCTCCAGTTGCACAAGCGTAAGACAGGGGTTTTGCTTGCACTGATGGCGGCGATTGTAAGGCAGTGACTCACTGCAATTGGAATCTATAGCATGAGTAGTATATTGGTTTATCAATGTGTCAATACACGTCACAACGGTTGTGGTTTGAATCAATCTACTGCAGTAGTAGCTGGCCAGTGGCGGTTATCCCATATGCACCGGCATCCTGACCCAATGGCCCATTGACAAGCTCTGTTCAAACACAACTTAAGCTGACTAATGAACTGTGTTGCAGACCTGCACAATGCACCATCATGGTGCCAGGCAGAACAGGCCTGACAACCAACTTCCCTACATCATGCAACATTGCTTCACCTCGTATTGAATGCTGGCAAACAAACAAACAAACAAACAAACAAACAAATAAACAAGCAAACCCGCTCCGGCCGTACGGCCCTTGGGCAATGACTGGCAATTGGCTTGTGTTTTTCACCAGTCGCAAGCAATTTTAGCACAATATAGCTGTAGCAAGCCTTAAGACAGCACGCTGAATAACCAATGGTCACTGCACCAACTTTGAAAGTGTGGTGGCTGAATGTGGCTAAATTTTTGTTTGCCACTGCACTTTCTGTGGTGAAAACATTCCTCAAATCCGTTTTTCTAAATATCAGCAATTGACGCCCTAGCTGTTACATGTAATGTACATCACGTGTTGATGATGTATTTTGTGATTAGAAAAGACAATTACCAGTGGTTCAATGGTCACCTATTACCGGCGTAGTACAGCGTAGCACGGCGTAACACACTGCTTCTATAACTGATCAGTTATCCCGTGAGCCAGGTGATACAAGTCATGTTGCACTGTGGCATTGTGCTAGGACACGAGAAACAGGCTGTCGACGCGTATCATGTATATAAAACACTTTCAAAGTTACTCAACGCGTTGCTAGGCATTATCATACCAAGCCTTAGGGCTGGGAGTGCTGCTGCAGCAATTTGCTATAGCAAAGCTGCTAGCTGCACTGCAGAGCCGAAGTTTTTACCAAAATCCATCGCATGGTTGCTGGCCTGTGAAAAATTGCCTCAACACAGGTAGTACCTGCCATAACACGAAGACACGCTCCCAAACAAGGAGTGCAAGATAGCCTATCTGGCAGGGAACCCCACAAAAACAAGAGACACGCACTTACTCGGAGTAGTTGGAGTTGAGAAGTTCAGAGCAATGTGAGAGTGAAGCCCTTACACCCCTCGTATAGCTTTGGCAGCCATGAGCAAACTCAATACTTTGCATTGCCAGGCAAACACAGATGTATGCAACACCCAGCAATGCCCTGCATCGTGCAAAGCTTTGCTGTGATACTGGCAAGAGGATTATCAGGTACTGCTGCTAATGCTTCCAAACCAGGTCTATGTTACCAAGTTGCCACTGTGCGACAGCTGTCTGCTACTGCCAGTGAGGTATTGTTGAATCAAGACCTACTGTATCAATCCGTCACTAAGCTCGTTTACAATGTTTAGAAATCCTTCATTGAATACATCGGCAATGTTTAGAAAGCACTCCTGGTTTGTTTTTCCACCATGCTGCTGTGCGCACCCTTCCGACCACTGTCAAGCTGGTGTGAATGACAGTAGAGTTGCCGCAGCTCATGCTCAAAGAATTCAAGTGCCATAGCCCAGCCATTGCTGCAGTTTCAGAGGCATTGCACCCAGCTATTGCGATGCAGGCTCTGTAAATACTGTTCATGACCAACATGCACCGCATGGGTTCCAGTTCTGCTGCTGTCCACAGCTCTAATTATACAGTCAAGCTCTGAGCTGCCGCCATGGTGCTGCTGCTACTGCTGCTGCTTCCAGAGAAGGTCAGATCACTGGTCCCATTGCAGTTGATGAGCCTTCTGCAGTTAGGTCAAGAACCATGCGCTGTAAGTTGGTTCAGCATAGACTGAGCAGCATGGGGCCTCAATGCCTGCTGCTGCTGCTGCATCATGTGCTAAATGTTCCACTTCAGCCTTTGACAATCCAGTATAATCATCACTACTTCCGCGCTTGTGTTTGAAGATGACCTGCAGGTGCAAATAAAAAAGGCAAGGTAAGTCAAACGTAAGTCAATGTAAGTCAATGTAAGTCAAAGGTAAGTCAAATGGAGCAGAATATTACAGTATAGCTCACATACAAGAGGTCATGTAGGGCCCGGATGATAACCTGTGATGACAAATACAGGGCCCCACCAGAGTTTCCGATTAGGTACTCACATGAATCCCAGACTGCAAGGCTTACAACACATGACAGATCAACCTAATCATAGTGACTATGCAATGCATACTACGCATGCGTATGGTACTGATTGCAGCATTGCAATGCATGCCAGGGAATATTGTTGCAGTGTTGGTACAGTCTGGGATCCAAGCTTTGCACTAGGCGCCTGGCATGGCATGACAGAATTACCAGTCAGCGGCAAGACGTGCATGGCTATTAACAATCTAACAGATTATTCAGCCATCATGGCAATACTGTTGGCTCATATAGTATATGATGTATGGCAATTTCAAAATGCGCTGATGTGGCTGTGGCTGCAGGATGTAAGGGTGAGCAGCAACAGAATACTCTCAACATCTGTAATCAGCCTGTGGTGCCAAGGTACGCATGTGTGGTGCAAGCATATGAATGCAGCCAGCATGAGCAGCATGCTATCGTACAACAGCAACCCTTGGGACAACGCGTGCAAGTGTTGGACGAAACAAGGCTGTGCAGTGTATCAAACATTATGATACTGCATCATCCTGCTTGTGAGTGCGATTCTCACCTTGATGGACTCCAGGGACCGCAGTTCTGCAAAGAGCTCAGCCAGGTTGTGAACTTCACCATGATGGAGCTCAAGATGGAGATTATTGATGTGCTGCATGAGGTAGGAAGGGCGGGAGCTGTAACGGGACAGGTGGTGGGTAAACTCCATCAGCAGACTGTCTTCTGGTGTGTTGCTGCTGTGAATCAAAGGAAAAGCGTTGTTGGGTTCACGCAGGGTTGCCGACCTGTAAAAGATGCTGTTGATCCCAAAGGTGATGCTCTTCTGGGCTTCTGGGGCTGCTGAACCAGCTGGGTAGCAATGCTTGTTGCTGTCAAGCTGAAAGCTTGTCGGCTGGGCACCATAACATTGCCATGTCAACTTGAAGGCAAAGCTATTGCCTGCTAAACTGATCTGCACGCGGCTCAGAGTGTTATGATGCTGCAGTAAACCGCTTCCAAAGTCGTCCAAGGTGGATAACACTGCTGCTGCTGGCAGCAGTCCTGCAGTAACATAGGCTGTAATCAAGTTATCTGCTTCGTGGTGGTCTAACACTGCAGAGGTCTTGGCTGCCCAGGTATCTGGTAACTGCGTGATGCTCAACAGCTCCAGACGCTTTAAATGTAGGACTGTAACAGCCAACTCTGCAATGACTGCAACTGTTGCAGCGTATGCAGTACCACAGCTCACATCTTTGCCCATGACTTCAATGACTGAAATTTTGGGTCTGCCCATGGGACTAAACTCCAAGGGGGGGACCGTGATGTGCAGCTGGTGCAGGTACCGGAACTGAGCTAAGATGCTGGACTGCAGAAAAGAATTCAGGCCAGTTGGTCCCGACCAACTGGCTTTGGAGGATAAACAGTGCCATGCCGGTCAGCTTAGACCATGCTCCTGTAGCTGCTGCTGATGCCAGCTCCTGCAGCTCGCTGGCCATCTCAGGGATCACTATGCCATTGATCTCAAGGGCTTGTAGCTGATGAGCTAGGTACTGTAATGGTTTGAGGGTGGTCAGGTATGAGCTGTTTGCTGTGCTGTGTTTGTGGCCTGTTGAGCTGCTACGTTCAGGGCCAGCAAGGAGATGCAGCTCCGTGACAGGTTTGATGCGCTCAGATAGCAGCTGCATTGCCAGCTCAAACAGATCTGCTGCTGCCTGTCCAGAGATGAAGACACAAATCTTGGTCACGTCCTCAATGGGTCGGGTGATTGAGTGCCACTGCTGCAGCCGCTTGGAGGTGCTGTTCTGGCACAAATGCAGGGTGATGTACTGCATATGCTGTATGGATCGCTTGTAGATGGACCGGCTGACCTGGCAAAGATTGGCGTGGCTCTTTGAGGGCAGGAGTTCCATCACCACCTGAGGACACATTGCAGACGCAGAACAAGAGACCGGTTGTTCAACCACTGAGTTGGTTAACCAACATGCGGATACTGCCCAGCTCAACAGCTGCAGCTGCACTTCCAACAGTCTGACCAAGCAGGCATCCTGTGGCTCTTGTTTTTGCAGCCCATGAACTACTATGCGGTTGCAATTAAAGCATCTTGGTTGGAGGAAACAAGCTGTGCACTCAGAAGTTGGGTATTGACGCTAGTTCAAAGGCCCTTGGACGCTGTCAGAAGACCCTGTGCACATGAGCGCACGTGGACGCAACTTCCCTGGCTCTAATTAGCGCTGATGCAAAGCCATTGCCTTTGTTGTAGAGACTTCGTACACAGCGAGATATTCGCAAGCAGGAGATGGTGTGTGTGCAACAGCTTCCACACCCACCTGGAACGCAGCCAGCGGAATATCCTGCAGAAGGTTTGGCACCGCCGTGCAGAGTGTATCCGACATTCTGCAGCTCACTTGTTGTCAAGCAAGCCACGCTGCAGTGCTTGGCGTACGTATGTAGACGACACAGTCTGTTCCTCGACAACAGATCACTAACAGCAGGCTCTGATCGAACAAGGCAAAAACCAGGGACTTTGGTAGAGCAGGGTGGAGTGGTCCCTTCAAGTTGACGACATGCAGCAGTTCAACTGGGATGCAGGGTTCAGGTTCCTTGTCCACCTCTCCTGGTCAAGGAGCGCGACAGACAAGCAAAACGGGCTATTCAAAGTCAAAACGCAAATCCAATCCAGGTACCTGGTATAATACCGGTATTCACTGCGTGCATGTTCTATCAGCAAATGCAGGAAGCTGTCATACCCATATGCCAACCATGCAGTACGCGAACGGTACCGCACATACAGGTGTATCAGAGACCCGGACATCAGGAACTTGCATGTGCCCTTGGTGTATGGTAGTGCATGCTCATCGCTACCAGCACACCAACTCATACTGGCACCAATGCTGACCTCTAAACCATCATGCTACCGGCAGTCACATAACATGCCAATGGCCGATGGCCGCAAGGCTATGGCTGTAAAGCAGTGATTATTATTATAACATGCCAATGATGCCAATGATCAGCTGACATATATGTCAGCAATCAGGCAAGCCAGAGTATTCGGAGGCAAATTATGCCACGATTGCACAAGTTCGGCATATTCAACAGACATAAACAGCTGACTTCCAGTCCCTAAGAAAATTGCGTGGCATGAACAAAACCAACGAGGGATTCATTTACTGCTGACACTGCTTCCATATTGCCAAGTTGCCACAGCTGGGATACTGCTCCAACCAGCCTGAGTCAGATCTATTGTATTAATTCTTTAACAATGTTTGACGAGCACTCCGGGTTGGTTTTCCACTATGCACACCATGCTGCTGCTGCTGATGCTAATGTGCACAACCTCCTGGCCACTAGCAGTCTGCTGCAGTCTGCATGAACTGACGGTAGAGTTGCAGCAGCTCATGCCTGCAGACTTCAAGCGTCATATATGACACTATATAGCACTGGCGGCCATTGCCGCAATGTATCGCACCCAGGTGTAGGCTCTGTGCAATACTGTTCAATCCAAAAATGGCATCCAGCTCTGCTGCTGTCGACAGCTCAGATCATGCAGTTGAGCTCTGAGCTGCTGCCCGTACAGCACGACTGCTACTGCAACTGCTGCCATCAAAGACCCAAACAGCTGTTGCTTTGTGAGCCCCGTAGGCTAGGCCAGGTCCCCAACAGCAGCAGTCAAGGACAGCAGCAGATTCAGCAACTGCAATCAAAAATGGTTCCGATCAAACCATTCTTTGAAAGTTGGTTCAGCACGGACTGAGAAGTGTGGGCCGGCTATACCTGTCGCTGATGCTGCATTGTCTGCTAAGTCTTCCACTTCAATCGATGACATGCCAGTATAACTTCCAGGTTTAGTGCCTTTCTTGTGCCTGAAGATGACCTGCAGTGCAAACCGTTTCTGAGAGCAACAACTGGCAACCAAACTTTGATTGAAGTGCAATATCACAACGTGTGATGACAGGTACAGGGGCACACATGAGTTCCCAACCAGGTACTCACGTGTGTCAGACTGCAAGGCTTACACCGCATGCGAGATCACACTCTATGCTGCATACTGCATACGCATATACTACCGAATGTGGCATTGCAATGCATGCCAAGAAGGCTGCAGTATTGGTACTTTGACAGTTTGGAAGCCCAGCTTTGCACAAAGCACTGGCATGGCATGACAGGACTATAGACCATACATGCATGGCTTGTGACTTGCGCCCAGGTGGCTGTTATTGCAGAATATGAAGGTGAGCAGCAATAGAGCAATCCCAAACGTCTGTAACCAGCCTGTGCTTTGGAGGTACGCATGTGTCATGCAAGACTAGCGGTGCAGCCAGCCGCTGGCTCAGTGAGCAGCATGCTGTCGTCACAACAGCCACCGTTGTAAGAATGCGTACCAGTATAGGTGAAAACAAATTGAGGATCCATAACCCACAAGTTGTATAATACTAGTACTCTTGAGGAGTATACACTATCATCCTGCTTGTGAATGCGATTCCTCCCTCGCCTCAATGGACTTCAGGGACCGCCGGCGCAGTTTTGCGAACAGCTCAGCCAGGTTGTGAACTTCATCATGATGGAGCTCAAGAGTGAACTTCTGGATGTGCTGCATGAAGTACAGAGGGCGGGAGCTGTAACACGAGAGGTGGTTGGTGAACTCTGTTAGCAGACTGTCTCCCGGTGTGTTGCTGCTGTCAATCAAAGCAGTACCGCTGATGGGTTGACGCAGGGTTGCTGACCTATAGAAGATGCATATGCTGTTGAACTCCAAGGTGATGCTCTTCTGGACATCCGAGGCTGCTACAGCGCTGGAGCCAGCCAGGCAGCTGCTAGCAGCAGTGCTGCTACTGTTGCTTTCAAGCTGCAAGCTTGTTGGATGGCAGTTATGACACTGCCAGGTCAAGGCAAAGCTATTGCCCGCTGTACTGATGTGCACACGGCTTAAGGTGTTATGATGCTGCAGTAGGCCGTTTCCCAAGTCATCCAAGGTGGACAACACTGCTGCTGCTGGTAGCAGACCTGCAGCAACATATGCTCTTGTCAAGTCATCTGCTTCGTAAATGGCTAACCCTGCCGATGCCCTGGCTGCCCAAATATCCGGTATCTGGATGATGCTCAGCACTTCTAGATGCTGCAGCTGTAACACTACAGCAGCTAACTCTGCGACGACTGCAACTGCTGCAGCGTATGCAGTACCACATCTGACATCACTTCCTTCGACTTTGATGACGGAAACCCGGTAAGGCCTAGGTCTTCCAAAGGGATTAAACTCCAAGGAGGGTACTATGATGTGCAGCTGCTGAAGGAATGGGAACCCTGAGCTAAGATGCTTGATTGCGGAAAAGAACTCAGGCCAGTGGGTCACGATTGACTGGCTTTGGAGCATATACAATGCCATGCCGGTCAGTTTTGACCATGCTCCTGTAGCTGCTGCTGATGCCAGCTCCTGCAGATCACTTGCCATTTCAGGAATTGCTATGCCCTTGATCTCAAGGGCTTGTAGCTGATGAGCTAAGTGCTGCAGTGGTTTGAGCGTGCTCAAGTATGCACTTTTTGCTGTGCTGTGTTTGTGGCCTGTTGAGCTGCTACGTTCAGGGCCAGCAAGGAGATGCAGCTCTGTGACAGGTTTGATGCGCTCTGATAGCAGCTGCATTCCCAGCTCAAACAGAGCTGCTGCTACCTGTCCAGCAATGTAGCTGCAAATCTTGGTTACGTGCCCAAGGGGTCGTGTACATGAGTACCACTGCCGCAGCCGCTTGGAGGTGCTGCTTTGGCACAAATGCAGGGTGATGTACTGGATATGCCGTGCGCATCGCTT
>LWCB01000436.1:0-13016 GCA_001630525.1 Coelastrella sp. M60 | reverse complement strand
CTGGACTCACCTGCTGCTGTGGTTGCTGCTGCTGATCCATGCGGTTGTTGACTCAATATTTCAGCAGCTAGTTTCTGCTCTTGCTGTACCACCTCTGCAACAACCCTTTGTCCTGCTGCATTTAGCTGCAGCTCAGCAGCTGCCGGGGATGTCCACCAGGGCTGCCAGGGGGTCACCAGGTGGCTCAGCTGGCCCCGCAGAGACAGCTGCTCTAGTTCAGACAGCACCTCTGGAGTCAGATCCGATGGCTGTATCTCAAAGGCATCACCAAGTGCTGCAGCCTGCAATCACACTCAGCAGAAATAGGTGAGAGCACATGGCAGCAATGGTCAGCTTGCCATCTGTGTGATATACCCATACATCTTCGCTGTTTGATACATACCGTCTGCCAGAGAGTACTTGTGCATCTACAAGTCGTGAAGCATGCATGCGGACCATGCAGAGCTGAGTAATCAACATCTACACTTTGACAGCAGCTCAGATGGGTGCTATCTCCTACCTTGTCCATCAGCCTCGTGATCTCCGGGGAATACCCCACAACGGCAGAATCCTCAGGTTCAATCTCTGCATGTTCGTCTCCTTCACAACTGCTGCTGTTGTTGCTGTCATTATGCACTGATTGGCTACCCTGTTGCTCCTGTTGATGCAACCTTTGAAGGATCTTCATCATGTGCCGCTGCTGATGTTTGTCTGCTTTGGTTGCTTTCATCTTGCTGGTAGCTTGCTCCCTGCATGCAGCACGAGCTACTTGCACTCAACACTGTACTGCCTGGAGAGCTGCCTCGCCACAAACATGCTACGAGGCAACGACTTCACTGAAAGCAACGTAGAGTAGCAGCCAATCGTTACCTAAAAAAGGCCTCCGTGCATTGCTGCCCGTGCCCTTGGTAGCAGGTTGAGGTGCAGTATGCTTTGTGACATCTGGGACATGTGTACTGCGCCTCCCGCTGACAGCACCTGCGCGTACTCAGACGTTCAGAGGACAACATGAACTCACGGGTAATCAAGTTGCAAAGTATGGTACGTACACTGCGCACACACGCCTCAGGCTCAGTAAGCTTCCAGACATCCGCACAGGGTGGCATTGATGATGATGCCGTGTTGATCGGGACCCGATACCCATGAACGACCTTATTAAAGCACTTGAGAGAATCTGAATCGTACATTGCTTTGTTCCAGCGGAGGCTGGCGCGTGACACGCCGATGTTCCGTGAAATAACTTACCGATTCGTTCCACCGGGTGCTTGCTCCCGGTATGTTGCCGCAAGGGGTCGCAGCCCGAGAATCTGTCGTCAGCAATAATTTCCATGGCTCTCACAGCCCGCCCCACGAAGCTCACTTCCCTCTCTGGCCGTGTTTGCACAGTTCCCAGAGTCATGGTGCGCAAATGAGTGGATAAAACAGCATACATCAACAGTCGTAATGCTTCAGTGTGCCTTGGTGCCTCCGGCTTGCGTCCGCACGAGCACCAACAATCTGCTGATCTTTCTCTTCTCGCGTCCAGGGGGCCGCAACCTCTAAGACAAAGGCAAAGGCCGCTGCTGTGGAAGCACCTACACTGAATATTGCCGAGAATGTAACACAGCTCATTGGTGAGGATCATCAGCAAAGGAAGCGTCGCGTTCCACCAAGTCCTGCTGCTTCCTGGCTGCTGACAGTTATGCTTCTGCGCAGGCAACACCCCTATGGTGTACTTGAACCGTGTCACCGAGGGAGCAGGGGGGAAAGTGGCTGCCAAGCTGGAGATCATGGAGCCTTGCTGCTCTGTGAAGGACAGGTCAGTGGTTGCAACACAGTTGTCAGTGCAGACTCTGACAGTTACGCATGCATACATCATCCATGCATACATCATCGCCCTGCGTCTCGGGTGCTAGTCTCGGTTGATTGCACGCAGCAATATCATGATTATCACTTGCACATTGATCGTTTGAAAGCAGTCGATTGGGGGACCTCTGGGCTCAGTAGTTGCTTCTGTGACAGCTTATGTACTCCTTGTGCTGTTGGATGTATTATCATGCCTTTCACAGTGCAGCATCTTATGCGTCTGTGATGATTTCTGTATTGGCCTGTCGTCCCTCAAGTGCAGCATGCCTACTGAATGACTTTCTGGGAAGCTCACAATAGTGACATCATGCAGCTGTTGTTACCCACCAATGTAGGATTGGCTACAGCATGATTGACGCTGCTGAGAAGGAGGGCAAGATCACCCCTGGCAAGGTGTGCAGAGGAGCTGTTGTGGCACAAGTGCCTGTTATACTGTTGACTCTTGTCGCCTTGGAGACATGTCGTGATCTGACAGTGTGGCTGTGTGAGATGCAACAGTTGATGGCTTGTGGTTGTCGTTGCTGTCACACTGCTCAAATTGTTGTCCCCTCTGGTATCTATCGCTTGCTGAGGCTCTGTATCTTGTTCTGTTTTGCAGACAACTCTTGTTGAGCCCACCAGTGGCAACACTGGCATTGGTCTGGCATTCATCGCCGCAGCCAAGGGTTACAAGCTGGTCCTGACCATGCCTGCCAGTATGAGTCTGGAAAGGCGCATCCTGCTCCGTGCCTTTGGTGCTGAGCTGGTGCTGACAGACCCAGCAAAGGGCATGAAGGTATGAACCTGTTGACTGTTCACACTCGCTTCTACACTAGCACCGCATGCATAGCGCTTCTATACTAGCACCGCATGCATAGCTATCCCTGCATACATCCATTGCATGCCTGCCTGTTGTCCTGGTACTTGTTCCTCAGTATGTATCCACTCATTTCCCAAAGCATTAGCAACTGTACTGCCACCTCTGCAGGGTGCTGTAGCAAAGGCACAGGAGATTGCTGCCAACACTCCGGACAGCTTCATCCTGCAGCAGTTTGAGAACCCCAACAACCCCCGTATTCACTATGAGACCACAGGCCCTGAGATCTGGAAGTCCACTGATGGCAAGGTGGACGTCTTGATCAGTGGTGTGGGCACTGGAGGAACTATCACAGGTGTAGGAAGGTACCTCAAGGAGAAAAACCCCGACATCAAGGTGAGACAATCCCTGTCAGGTCATGAGTAGCATGTTAAACACCTTGACAGTTTGTGGGCACAGCAGCTTGTTTACCTGTGTAAGCATATTCGAAGTGAAAGGTCTTTTCTCTGTTCAAAGTGCCAACGCTGTGCCTCATATATGCAGCTGTGCGTTTTCCTTGTTTGCAGCTTGTTGCTGTTGAGCCCACCGAGTCACCTGTGCTGTCTGGTGGTAAGCCAGGACCCCACAAGATTCAGGGCATTGGTGCTGGCTTCGTGCCTGGTGTGCTGGACACGAAAATCATTGATGAGGTCATCCAGGTAAGGCTCTCAGCTTGATGCACAGATTACTAGCATCTCAGCGCCCAGGTGTCATTGATTGCGCTGGTTCAATGTGAACTGTAGCATTGCTTCAGCATGAAAGACATGCAGCTTGTGCAGCTTCGCTATGGTGGACATGTTGACGCACCCTATCTGTGAAAGTAGACAATGCAGGTGATGTGCCAGTGTCTTGGTCCTATTGTCTGATGTACGTGATGCAGGTGTCAAGCGATGAGGCTGTGGCAATGGCACGTCGCCTGGCCACTGAGGAGGGCTTGCTGACTGGTATCAGTTCAGGAGCAGCGGTGGTAGCAGCTGTACAGGTCAGTTTGTGCCTGCCTGCCTTCTAGACTCTCCCTGTGTTCTGTATGTCTTGCCAACAAGCCGTAGCTGCAACATTGGTCAAAATCACTTGATTTAGTGTCATTCCTGTGTTGGGTTGTGCTTGCGCTATACCAACAGTTGTTGCATGTTGTGTGTCTTCAGGTTGCCAAGCGTCCAGAGAACAAGGACAAGTTGATCGCTGTAGTGCTGCCCAGCTTTGGTGAGCGTTACCTCAGTTCAGTGCTGTTCCAGTCCATCAGGGATGAGGCAGAGCAGATGACCTTTGAGGCATGAGTGGGAGCAACTAGTCAGCAGCTGCAGTGCGGCATGCAGATGCTGTGCAGCAGGGCACCTGAGGTGTGCACATCAGCTTAACTGCAGACGTGTGCCTTGCTGGTGTAGCTGTTGTACTGGTACGGGTGGTTTTGCAGCTGCCTTCTGGCTATCTGAACAAATTTCTTGCTAATGCCCAACGGTGAGCCAAAAGCAGCTTGCGCAGTGCTGCTGCGGCAGATGCATCTTGAGTTGCCTCTGTTCAGTGGTTTGCAGTGCTTGGTGATCACGAGTCAATTGAAATGGCGTCATAAATCAGTGCAACTTTTGTTCAGTACCAATAAATGTTTTTGTCGTTGCACTAGCGGCGCATCGAGGGTTGGCTCCTTTGTCATTTTAATTGAGGCGGCCATGCATGTTGATGGTGCTTATGGTATGATTGAGGCAGATTCATGTTGCTTGCTTTGTTTGTTGACATGCTACTCCTGTGGCGTGTTATGAAAAAGAAAGGAGAATCTGGCTCGTGCAGCAAAGTGTTGTGAGCACAACTGTGCGCGCATGCGTGCTAAACATGTAAGTTAAACCTGGCCATGCAAACATATGGTATGCCTAACACCATGTAAACAAAATTCTACAACGGATGATTTGGTTCATGCAGCAGTATACATCATGTTCCAATCACAACGATGAGTTGATGATATTCCTGCTAGGCTAGGCGCCGCCACCGCCACCCTGAGAATTGAGACATGTCGTAGGCTCTGAAACCTCCATCCTGCAGCTGCTCTGTTTTCAGTATGCCCACCAGTAGCCCGAAGGGAGAGCTGGCCTAGAAGGCGATTTCAGAGCTCTCAGGTGCCACCAGTGTCATGTGATATGACTGGCTTAGCAGGTTTCAGATCTTAAGCCCGGGCGTAAAGTGGATGCAATCACCTCCAAACAAGCAAACACGCTGGCTGTGACAAGTAGTAGTAGTAGACACACCCACTCCGGCCACGAGGCCCTTGGGAATGAAACAAACGGCTGGCTGAGCCAGCCATACCACAAGATACATCAACCCCTCTGGGGTAGCCTTTTAGGCAAAGGCTACTAATCGAGGGCATCTGGGCAAACAGTGTAGTGCTGTCAATGACATCTGCCAACCATTGGTTCTGACACCATGATGACAACAAGTCCCTGTCCCACACCTCCTTTCACAACTATTGCACTCTTGAACTCAATCTATGATAGCAACTGAACAACACCTGCAGTGGCAAACCACCAACACAAGTTACAAACAAACAAAGCAACCCACTCCGGCCATACGGCCCTTGGGCATTGATTCCCTGAGGGGTACTGAGATGATCATCGTCATTCTATTTGTTGCATGGCTAACTTATTTCATCCGGGACCATGAGGCCCTGTGATGCCATTAGCACCTTGCAAGTTGCAAATGACACGGTTTTCCTTTGTAATTCAAGGTGCACGTGTGTGGCCCCAGTGCATGAGAAATACAGCTGTGTTGGCTCCTTACAACTTGTAAGCTGGCAGCAAACCCTTTTCTATCGGCCAGCATTGCATTAACATTGCTTCACGAGCCAAACTCTTTCACATATCACATGCTGCATGGCCAAATCTGTTTTACAAAACAAAACACAGTGAGCAGGGACACAGTGTTTCCGACAGTAGCACCACACTCCACAATGCAAAGCTTAATATGATTGACAACTGAACATGCCAGCACTTGGACAAGGATAAATCTCCCACACCATGTGCAGCTGCTCACATCAAGCACTCACTTTGGCACCAGTCGCTTGTCATGACAAGAATGACACAAATAAACAAGTGAACTCGAGCCATACGACTCTTGGGCATTTTGAGCAACATGAAATGGATGACAGATCCAGCTCACTGATGTGCTGTGCATATTATTCAGCTGTACTAGGCATCATACTTGTTGCATGGCTAACTTTACTGATGTGCTGTGACTGGCTAGGGCAACACAATATGATGGAGCATTTTCCAGCAGGCGGTTCACTGCTCTTCATCTTCAGGCTCTGCAAAGGACAGCTTTGCTCTTTGCTTGGATTTGTTGCCTGCTTTATGTGGTGCGACTTCTTTGCTGGGATACCGCTGTTGTGCACTGCTGCTTGGTTTGCCTTTCTTAAACACGTGCTTCCGCTCTCTCATGTGCTGTAGTTCCATCGCGACTGCCTTGTCCAGGCCACGCTGAAGTGACTGTATGCAAGGAAACACATCACAGTGCAGTACAGCTGTTGGTGAGGTGATGTCGATGATGGGTCTGATTAAAGCAGCCTACTTGCCAGTGTATTGCCGTAACAGCACTCCTGAGTTCACCTGCACTCATACACTGCTATCACTGCTTGTGCACGCACCTGGTCATCAGGCTCAAGCTTTACCGCCTTCTCATATTCCTCTTTTGCCTCGCTGAACTGCTGTAGCCCCGTGTAGGCTGCTGCTGCTCGTGCATGGCCCTTCACCCAACCAGGTTTTAACTTGAGGACCATACGGGCATCAGATAGAGCTTCATCGAAACGAGACAGGTTTGCAGCAGCTGCTGAGCGGTTACTGTAGTACACAGCATTCCTGCAGGCAAGACAGCAGTGTGGACAGCAGGCACGTGCGGTGGATTCAGGTTGTCAAGGCCATGACATGCTGTTCATGATGCTCTTCATTGTGTGTAACTGTGACTGAGCACCTAAACAGCATTGGCAGGAGTGGAGTTTGTCGTCATTAGCTTGTGTCGCATAACAACTTCTGTGAAGTCAAGGCGCCTCTTTGCTTGCAACTGGTCTGTTGCTATCAAATTCACAACTGCTGAGGATTGTGTCATCTATCGGTTTGTGAGTGCCACACACTTTGGGTCAAGCTCAATGCAGATTGTGAAATGTTTGATTGCTGTCTCGTAGTCTTTGGAGGCAAAGGCTTGGTTACCCAGCTCTTTCTCTTTGGACGCTTGAATCTGCATGGGTAAGGGGAGCAGGGCATGCTCAAGTCACACAAACCGGTCACGTGCCACGTGCTTAGCAAGCTTTTGCCCACACAGCACCTGGATGACAGTCTACTGAACGAAAAGCCCGCACGTTTTGGCCTGCAGCTGCTGCTTCTTACTGACACTTCTTACTGCTGCAAGCATGCGCGCTGAATCGCAAGCTTGCCCCAGCTTACTTTCTTTAGAACGTCAGCTTCCAGCTGCAAGGCTAGCTCAGGGTTCTCCTCCAACGCCCGCTGGATGGCTTCCTGCAACCACAAGATGTGCTTGCATCAACTTTACATCAGCAAGCTGTACCATGACGAGCACAAAGTGCACCGGCATCATCTGGGTATGCACACAACACATACTGTGCTTGGCTACTCTCTCGCTCAGACACGTAAGTCACTGCTTGCAAATTGTGTTGGCCGTACGCTGTTGCTCGTACAAGTGTTGGATGCTGAGTGTATCGCACCTCTTCAGCTGCTCTGTCCTCTTCTTCATCATCCTGCTGCTCAGCTGCTACTTTCTTCTGCAAGGACACCTGCGGTTCGTCTTCGTCTTGTTTGTTCTGTCCTAGCATGTGCGCATAGGGCTGCAAAAATTTAGGGACATGCCTCTGAAAGTTGAGCTGTGTACTGTTCTTGGACTTTCCTGCTGTACCTCCACCGCCACTGCCTGCAGCACATCATAAACAGCGTGATATCAAGATATGTCGGCTTTGACACAGAGGTATAGCTCGTACGGGCACCTTTCGACGTTCCAAAGTGCTCATCCCTGTCTTGTGGCCGGTGTTCCCCATACTGGTCCTCAAATTCGTGTGTTCTCCTCTTCTTGCCCATCAAGTTTCTGCCTCAAGCAACCCTCAATAAATGTGCCCTTAGGCGATTGTTGAAAAGCAGTTGTGGCTTGATTGCGCTCATAAGCTATTCAGTTGTTCGGTGTACTGCACTGTAGGACCGGTCGCACACTCGAGTCAGCGCAAATGGCTGCAGACTTGCGCTCTGTCATGGCTGATTCAGCTGGATGTGCGATCGTCCTTGTGACTTGAACAACCAGTGTTGAATATGCAACGTCGTGCACGGGGACTGTTCAAGTTCGTACAACTGGTCACCAGCATCAAGTGGGTAGCCGATACGCCATCTCAGTGCCTGTGCACCGTACTCCACCTCAAGAAAACCTCGCTCCATGAAACAGCTTGCGTGAGCATTTGCTGTACAGGTGCAAGGTAAGGCGCGCCTTTGCAGCATATGTTGTCACTATTGTCACGCATCTTATAGCACTCTACAGGCTGATCTCCACACATCACGCATGTTGCATCAACCTGCTGTGCATGTTTCATGTTGTGCTTTCTGTGTGCTTGCTATGTTTCTTATACATCACAGCCGGCATGTTTCTAACTTGTGTCCCCATGAGCCGTCAGCTGGCTCGTATGGGTGAAAGTTTATAACCCTGGGGTTTAAACCCTTAAAGGGTATTTGGTAGTAGCAGTAGTAGCAGTAGTAGCAGTAGTAGCAGTAGTAGCAGTAGTAGCAGTAGTAGCAGTAGTAGTAGTAGTAGTAGTAGTAGTAGTAGTAGTAGTAGTAGTAGTAGTAGTAGTAGTAGTAGTAGTAGTAGTAGTAGCAGTAGTAGTAGTAGTAGTAGTAGTAGTAGTAGTAGTAATACAAAGTTGGTCATGCAGCATGTAAGATGCAAATACAGCTATATATAATGCACTGGGGCCGCCACCCCAGTGTATGCAGAGCCCTCTGCTTGTCCATCATGCAGCAGCCAAGTCCAGCAATCATACAGCTAGTCTCTCTTTAGCCGACATCGTGCCTGTCTCATGAGAGTAGGTGATCACCTACGGCAGTAGTGACCTGTAGTATACTAGATGAAATGTCTGACGCAAAATCATGCAGACAACTGACTATGCAAATTGTGTTTGCTATGCAACATTTGCTGTTACGGTGCTGCAGCCAGCCTGTTGCCTGCAATGCCAGTATGCATAAGGCCTAGAAGCGTCCGGACCAATAAGTTTTGATTACTCCAAACACCACTCAATGCACCCATACCAATCCAGAACACACGCATCAGTGCCACAAGTCACCGATGCAACACTTGAATAATTGTGGCCATTACAGCGGCTGTGATCAGCACCACAGCCAACATGAACAAAGCCAGCCATTGGTGATGCAGAAGTTACTGCGTGGCACCTGACCGATGGGCCAGCTGAGCGCGACGTCGTCCATACCGTAAAACCCCCTTGCAAGCAGATATGAAGACCACTACTCATTTGCGTATACATATTAGGCAGGTGTGTCAGTCTGTGTAAGCCTGGCATGACTCAAAAAGTGCTGCAGTGCGAACTCATTGTCACACGCAAAGGTGCTGCTTATGACTCATTTCTCAGAGAAGATCAACATATGCAGTAGGTGGATGCGCACACTATTAGACATCTGTGCATTGGCAACACAGGGTGCACGACCTGGGGCAACAATACCTAGCACTCCAGGAGCAACAAGTGCTGTGACCAGTGTGTCCTGGGAAGCCGCAATCTCGCGATGAACTTGCTGTCTGCAAGGGGACCGCCTATCTGCAGGTCTGCTTGCAATCGCAGCGCTGCTGCTGTGCTTGGCACTGTTGCGCAGAACAGAATCCTAGGATCCAGCAACAACAAGCATTGGCGCCAATCAAGGGCTCCAAACAATGCATCAGCTGACAGGCACACTAGCATGAGAGAGACAGCTTGATAAGCAACACAGACATTCACTTTGTGGCTGCCAGGCAAGAAGGGCTGTATCTCAACTACCAGGTACAGCTGCATCATCAACTCCTGTCCCTCCTGCTACTAGAGTGTGTGCTTTTTTGGCAGCAGGCGCTGCTGCATCATCAGCTGCTGGCCTGACTCTCGCTCCTGCACCAGATCCATTCACAGCAGCAGCACCATCCCCACTGACATCAACACCAGCAGCCTCTTGTTCAGACTGGCCAGGGACAACAAGATCATCAGCACCTGATCCTGCTGCTGCTCCCGGGACCTCCATCAAGTCATCACCATTGGGCACCACAGCATAACGGTCAGCAGGAGCAACATAGCCACCCAGGGCTGTTGCTGTGGCCCGCAATGCCTGCCTGCTGGCAGTTCCCTTGCACAGCTGTGTCAGTATTTTTGGCAGGAACTCATCCACCTCCTGACCGTGACCCAGCTGTCCGTTGACTCCTCTGCCCCATGAAAACACCTCGCCACCCTGACCCACTGCAACAGTATGCCGCCAGCCACAAGCAAGCAGGGCCATGGGACAACCCTTGAGAGCCTCAACCAACACCGGATGGGTCTGGTCGTCAGTATGACCAATGCCTGCAGAATATCATTGAGATGAAAGTCAGCAACCACGTGCCTCTATATTTGTGTAGCAGCACAGTGTTGTGCAACTGCATAGGCACCAAATGCAGGCGCCATGAGGGCTTTCGACGATCATTCACAGAGCTCAGTCAACATTACTGTTTGCTGAGAACAACCCATGTCACTCGCTGCATCCTTCTTGATGTCCGTCTCACCAAGTTGTCCAAACTTGTTCCAGCCCCATGCCCACACATTCCCCTCCTGATCCAGGGCCATGGTGTGTCTCCAGCCACCAGCAATCTGAAGCACAGGTATACCTGACAGACGGGCCACCTCGCACGCTATGAGACGGTCACTGCACAGGACACCACAGACAGCAGCAGCAGCAGCAGCAGGTTAGGAGAGTGAGCGTGTCCTGCACAGCCCCAGAGCAGCATGAATATATTTGCACCACCACAGATCACCCACCAGGAGCGGCTGCTAATGGGCTTTTCAGAGCCGAGATATGGGTGGGCGAACTCATTCACTGTAGGAGGCACTACCGGTGGAAAGTACTCATCACACTGTCTGTCATTGTGATTGATGGCATTGTCAGCACTGAGTCAAGCTCCCAGCTACTCACTCATTGTCTCCATGTCCAAGCTGGCCATACTTGCTCCACCCCCAAGTGAACACTCGGCCCCCGGCATCTATTGCTGCACTGTGCCTCCAACCGCATGCAACGTGAGTGACAGGCACGTCATCAAGGTTGTGGACACGTGCGGGTGCATGTCGGTCAAGACGCTCCCCGTCACCAAGGTTGCCATAGCGGCCCCAGCCCCAGGCATACACCTGCAGACATGATCAGCAGTATGTGGAGGAGAGTCAAGTAAATCCAGCAACACACCACCATAGTCTGCTGATCATGGTGGCTATCTCTCTGGAAGCAGATCAGCAGTCTTGGCAAGCCGGTGGGTTGCTGCAAATGAGCACCCCTCAGTACAAGAGCAGCAGGCTAGCTAGTGGCTGCACTCCCTGTGTCTGATGGAACTGTTGCTTGGTCCACCACTACAAAAACAAACACTGTGTTCCGCACCTCTCCGTCCTGTGTTGCCACAACTGTGTGCTCAGCTCCAGCAGCAACACTCGTGATCACCTTGCCCTGCACAAAAGCAATGCAGCAGTAGCAGTAGCAATGGTGTTGGTGGGTGGTGTAGATTATGTCACAGGGAATGACATACAGCAGACACGGCAACAGGGAAGCTGGCGTCACCTAAGGAGTACAGGCAGCTCACTGATGCCACAGGTGTCAGCGCAGAAGCGTGGGTGATTCCGTACACCCAACTTGTGGTTTTGTAGGGTGTACAGGCTTAGGACATCTTTGAAGGTGAGAGTTGCTCACTGTTGAGGCATGCGATTGTCTGCATATTGACCAGGTGTGACTGTAGGAAGCAGAAGGGTCATCTGTCCTGGTTGCCACCTTTTGCTGCCACCAGTAGGGCCTGTTGCTGCTACTGCTGCTGCTGCAGTTCTGTTCCTCCTCACCTTGAGGTCTTCTACTCTCTTTGGTGACAGCAGGTCGTTTGTGTTCCCATGTCCCAGCTGACCATTCTGGTTTCTGCCAAATGTGAACAGCTCCCCGGATTCTGTGGTCACAAGAGTGTGAGTGTCGCCACAAGCAACCTGCGGAGACATGAGGTGAGGGACACATGATCATAGTTCAAAACTGCTCAGGGTTAGAAACCTGATCCATCATTGATCTTTGCAGGAAGTGCTGCAAGGCAACATGTCAGCTTGGTCACACTGTACCTCTCAGAAGTAATTCTGTAGCAGTTGGTGATGTCCCCAGGCGAGATCATTGTATGCGTCATCAACTTGCTGCTGCTCTGACCAGAACTGTGATCAGGTGGCATTCCACATCTGCTTGCGCACCTGTTTGATAGGTACGTTGTTGAAGAAGGAGATCTGCTGTGGCACAAACACGTCTGAGCAATCACCATGACCTAGACGGCCAAAGTCGCCCCTGGTGGGTTGACAAGACAGCAGCGAGGGGCACAGCAAACAGAAGCGGCTGACATTAGAGCTCCGCATAGTGCATTGAGTTTGAAGCTGCTGCTGTCAACATATGGAGCCAATGGAGGAACTGCTGCTGTATGCCAAAGGCAGCAGCTCCACCTGTTAAATACAAGTGCCTCATGTGTTATTGCTAATATGGGTTCATTACAAGCTTTACAGCAGACAGCTCGAGGGATTGCAGCTGATCAACAAAGGCAAACACCTGCAGATCAGGCATCTCACCATCCCCAACTGTAGACCTGGCCTCGTTTAGTGCTGACTGCTAAGGTGTACTCTGCTCCACAGCACACACTGCTGATGTCCTTGTCTAGCAGAGAATGCACAGCTTTAGGGGTGTCTATCTGCTGCGCATCGCCGTGTCCAAGCTGTCCGTCTTCACCTCTGCCCCAACTAGCTACCAAGTTGCAGTCTGCGGCAAATCATACAACTAGTGAGCGCTTTGGACACCGACTCTGCTGCAGCTGTCTTTGCAGTGCTGACTGGGTGATTGCGCACCTAGAAGAGCTACGGTGTGTGAGCTCCCGCACGATACTTGAACCACAGCAGTGTCATCAGCTGTTTCCGGCTCAGCCATGGTTGCTGTCTCGTCACTCTGCCCGCGGTGCTTGCCCTGCTATACACATTGATCGTTCTGCTAACCTTCGAAAACAGCAGCCATCAGGCCGTGATCTGCGTGCACGCGTTGAATCTGCCACAATTATTTCTTGTGACAGCTAAATTCCTCTGACAGACAGTGCTTCAACGGTATGCGAG
>LWCB01000424.1:0-12738 GCA_001630525.1 Coelastrella sp. M60 | reverse complement strand
CTGGGGTACACCTTCTCAGACAGGGCCAGTCAGATAATACCTCCGACCACGGCCACACACTTTGGTAGTTACGGTGGCTGGTGATGCTGTGGCAGAACTGCCTTTAAGGCAGCTAAGTTAGCAGTAATACATACAGTAGTACATACAGTAGTGCCTACAGCAGCACATACAGCAGCACATACAGCAGCACATATAGCAGCACATACAGCAGCACATACAGTAGTACATGCAGTAGCACACCCAGCAGTACAATAAGTAGTACCACCGTAATACATACATTACACCAGCCTCCTTGGTTGAGGCGATCTGCACATGCTGAGTAGTTGTATGCCCTAATCCTGGTACAACATTGGAAACGATGACACTGGCTGTTGATCACTGTGAAGAGAGCCTGGTGCATTGGTTGTTGTGTCTGGGTTCATGAGGAGCTGCACTTGGTGATTGAGTGCTTTTGCCTGCCCATGGTGTACCAGCAGTATCATCGGATGTTTATTTCTTTCTCATCAATGATGTCAGGCAATTTAGGTCCAACCCCATACAAAAATGTGTGTGCACAGCCGCTAGTTGGATTGCAACGCAAATGAAGAAGCAGGTGTTTGTTTTAGCAGGGATGTTGTACAGTGTGTGGTATTATTGTTGCGTTATTGCCGTTTCCAGTATGTGTGGTCGATCTAGGTGTTGCTGAAGAATACATGCTAGCTCAAATGATCTTGTACATACTGCATTGGTACTGCTTCAGTTCAGGAGCAAGAAGCATTGTTGCCCTTGGGGCAGTACCAGTACTCTGCTTGCCAGAGGGTTGTAGGAGAGATTGCTGTTACAGTACCTGTCTGTGCTTCACAGGCCGACTAGTCTTGAAAACTACATTGCGTCTTGGCGCCAAGTCTGAAGCCTGGCTAGAGTCTGCAGTGCTTGTATGTGGGAGTGCGCAAGACTGAATCATAATGGACTATCTCATTTTAGTACAGTTGTGCAGAGCGATTTTGTATTGCCAGATGTCAGGAAGCAGTTGCCCATCAGCAGAACATAGTTTAGTAGTTATGCAGCTTTGAGGTAACACACAAGTACTGTTGTGCTTCATTACCTCTTTTGCCACTAATTGGTATGTTGTTGGTCTTCCGAGCTCATTGCTGGAGGTCTGTGCACCATATGTGGTGGATGTCTTGGCCCAAGCTGGCACCCGGCCCGCCTCTATTCTGAATATCACACTGTCAGCGATATGTGTGTATGCATTGGGGTGCTTTGTGTGGAATTGCAGCGTGCTGGTGTGACTGGCTTGAAGACTTTTGAACAATACGCTATGCGACATCATGTCATCAATGAGTTTGGATGCTGCCGCTTTTGGGCGGGGATTGCTCTGGTTTGGCGGTGTACTGTACATTGGTTGAGTTGGCAGTCCATTGCATATCTAGCTGCTTACACATGGGACAGCACAGGGCAATGCATACATTAAGGCAAGCAGATATGTTGTTGGTTACTTGCTTTCTCGCGTGCATGCACCTCACTTTGAAAGTTGGTTATATATCTGCCAGGCACTCATATGCCCAATGGTCGTATCGCCGGAACGGGTTACTTCTTTGTGATTTTGTAATGAGACGCACAGTGCCAGCACTGTTATTTGACAGGAAAAGCAATTGCTGGTCGTGTCCATGATCAGCCAGCATCTGAGAAGCCTTACAAGGATGATCCTTGTACCAGGTAGAGACTCTTTGATCAAAGAGGGTACACCTGACCATGGTGTACGTTGAGACTGTGCTCCACGAATATAGACAAGTCAACAAGACAGAATGTAGAGCAGCAGCCACTCCGGCCACGAGGCCCTTGGGATAGATACAATCGGCTGGCTGAGCCAGCCATACCACAAGACAGAAAGGCTTGTTTACAATGTTGAGCGGCAACCTTTGGACACAGACCGTGAAGCTCATGACATCAAAGTTGTTAATAAATTCGACAGACCACTGACCTGGTCGTCAGAAAGCCCAGCTGGGTCTGCAGACACAATCCAATGACGGAAACCCACTGAACCAACTTGTTGCACATAACTCAGACAGTGTCTACAAGCTACAAATGACAAACCTGCCAGGCCTCACTGCATCTAGAGTATCACCACAGACTTATCATCAATTTATCACTGCAAGGATACATGAGCAGCCGCATCCCTCAAAAACATGCTTTAGATCTTTCGAATGTCGTTGCTTGGTGCCTTGTTTGGGGCATAGCTTGGTACTACAGCGCTATGAGACAAGTCTTGATGCATGTAGCCACCCAGAGGGTATATCAAGTACCGATCATCTGTTGGATAAACAGTACCAACACCTACAGGCCTGATGATAACATGTCCAAGTGCTGTCAATAAGGTCGAAAACATTGTGGAAAAAAGGAATGAGTCACAAGCAGCTTGGTCACATGAAGACACTAACCACGCTTGGCACTGAAGCTTGTTGAAGCCTGTCTGCAACAGTGAGTGACCCTGCCCTTGCCACTGCTTGAGTGGCAGCGGTCAGTCATAACTCCTGTTGCCTGCTGGGCTGCTGTTGGTGCTGCACAGCTGAGGCGCCATACCCAGCACCAAGGACATTGCAAGCAGATGATCAGCCTGATAGCATGTAGTAGAAATCGATTGCCAAGCTAGCTGACAGGCCTGGCGCCCAACAAAGCCTGCTACTGCCAATTCTGCTGGGGATTACAGCAGGCATGCCCACCGGACCATACACAACAGCAACATGGCTTGTTGCCGTATGCTGCACATGAACAGAATGGTCTGGAGTAGGTCAACAGGGCTGCAGCAATTTCACCAGCAGGCCGGGTCAAGCTGCTGACACTTCCAAGGAAGATCAACAGTTGGACACCATGTCGTCTGTCGTAGAAACTGCTGAGCACTGCATGCTTGAGCGCATGCCGTTATCCAAGCCGCTGCTGGTTATGGGTAGGGGACAACATGCCGAAAGGGTAGCACTGAACACCAGTGCTACCCTTTCGGCATGGCAGACACATGTGACTGGTTGATATTCCGGCTAGCTATAGACTGCTTGGTTGGGTATCTGCTGCTGCTACTGCTTGCTACGCCAAAATGTTGCGCAGGTGGTTGCTGCTGACTTCTCTGCTGCTGTGGTGGCTCGGGTGGGCCTGTCGGATGCATTATCGGCGGCTGGTCTTGTAAGACATTGTACCCTAGGCGCTTTGATGCTTCGCTGAACCACTTTGTGGCCTCCTCTGCATCTGGTTTGCAGCCATACCCCACAGTATACATATGGCCTAGTAGGGCCATCTGGTTCGCGTCACCCTCTTCAGCCAATGCTTTTGTCTCGTGAAACCAACGCAGTTCACACTCCTGGATAGCTTGCTTTAACGGTCTGCGCCTGCAAACACAACACAGCAACCTCATCAGCCATTTGTGTGCTGCTGCAGCCCATCAGGCAAGGAGCATCTACCAGGGTCATCGCTGGGAGTACTTGGAACAGGTCCTGCTACACCATGCGATGCATTTCAAGAGACTTAGAAAAGCAATTCACCTTTGCTGAGACTCAGATAGCTCCATCTGATGCAAGCTCGGTACTTGTTGCAGCAGCTTCGGCGCACTTCGTACAGTTCGTTGTATACTGTATGCTTCGGTGTTATAATGTTTCTGTCAAGTCACTCATCGCTGGCAACGCAACAAAGCTGGGCTGATGAAGCACGTCTACTGTCAGCCTGCTAGTACTGCTTGTCGTCGCTACTCTACAGTCATGTATGTCACCTTGAGCTACCTTTTTCACCCACGTACAACAACTTCAAAGGTTCTTTGTTATTGCGCCTTTGCTGAAACACGTTATCTTGTTTCGAAGCAAGCCTCTCAAGGGTCGGATCAGCTGAACGCAACGAGATTATTTAAGACCTTTGAGTCACATGCCCTTTGAACACCTACAGCAGCTGCTTGTTATGCACACACCCTTCACGTGAAGGTACGCAACCACTTCACACTGTCAAGAGCACTGTCCGAGTGTCTGGTGTGTTGCGTGCAGCGATGCTTAGACAACAAGCACAAGCACATGGGTTGCTTACATTATGGTTGACGTGGCTGCTGGCCTCATGCTGGTTTTGGCAAATATCAGCATCATCCCCAGTATCAGTAGAAGCTGATGACAGCTGTACTGACGCCGCGTCCAGGGGCCTGCTGGTAGAGACCACGTTGTACTGTAACATAACAGGTACGTCGGGTGCCCATTCAGCAAACCATTGCTCTACTAGTTACGACTATTGCTGTGTATGTGTAATGCACGGTCCAGATGGGGTCAAGTTGACTCTGCTTGTGAAAGGAGGAAATTTGGCTCGTGCTGCAAAGTGAATGCAATGCTGGCTTTTGCGGCTACGCAACTGTTGCTTCTAAGGGGGCTCCATTCCAAGATGAAAAGCTGTGACATGTAGCAGACTTTCAACCCTCTCCATCACATCCTGCCTATGCAGGCACATGCAAGCCTTGCTTGCGGCAGCACTTGACCAGTGAAGCATGCAAACCCACATCTTACGCAGAACACCTTGCTTGTGGCGATGCTGAAGGTGTTGCATACCAGGTAAGCAGGGTCTATTGTGTATTAGGTAAGCTTGGATGATCACATGGCATCTAGCAGGTGCCAAGACCATTGTTCTGGCTATATGCAAATTCATTGCTATCAAACCATGGCCAGTCTGATACTGCAAGTCCTGCAGAGCCGGCCCAATGCTGATGCTATGATCACATCCATGTGGAACGTTAACAAGCGTGCTGCAGCTGTGCCTGAATGCGGCTGTTGACAAGTCCAAATGATCACCATGTGGATTTCACTTTGTGGCTTCGGAAAGCACATCTCATTCATCGATGACACGGCTCTGGGTGGCGACCCCAGTGCATCAGCTGAACTAGGCATCCTACTTGTTGCATGGCTGACTCGTTTACTATGTGATGCTGGGCAATCCTACATACGAGTCTCAAGTTCAAAATCATGATAGTATTGCTGCCATGGTGGTGAATGTGTGACGTTCTTAACCCTGCAGACGACAGTAAAGGTCCACAGACGGTCACCACCCAAGCATTTTCCCCTGCATGTGTCCCGAAGCTGCCAACCAAGGCTTCAGATATCAGTGACCAGTCCAGATGAACAGCAGCATGCAGATGATCCAGTAACAGAGGAGAATCCCAGCAATAGTGACAGCAGCAGCACTGATGAAGGCAGTGAGAATTTACCTCTAGTAAATCAGTCAGCTGTTCGCAGTGTGGGCAGCTTGAATCTGCTGTACTTTGAGGTGGCAATGCTGGTGGTGCTTTCTGGTGCTTTGCCTGTGGTGTACATGCGCAAGCGGCGTTATGTACGATTGTGAGCCGGTTGCGTTGAGATTCTTTTAGTTGATCGTATGTAGTTTTGTTCTGACTGTGAATACCTTAGCTTATCGAGATTGAAAGTTACATGAGTAATCAACAGAATACCACGTGAGAGAGAAAACTTGTCAGGCTGACGTTCTCAGAGGTTTGGCCTAGCTGGAGGGCGATGAGCTAGCTGGTAGAGTAGCAAAATACACAGTCTTTCAGATTGCAAGAGTATACAGCAGTTCGTTGTCAGGCACGCATGTCATCACAATGGCATCGTTGGCGCCAACTACCTCGGAAGTCACTGCAGTGATCGCGCGGGCAAATCATCAGACCATCGCCTCAAGCTGCAGCAAAGGACTTGCGCTTCCACGAATCATGCTGTCTCGACGATAGAAAGGTACAATCTTGCGACGACAGTCCTTTGCGCAGGAATACATTGGTCCCTCGTTGGCCGATGATTGCGTCAGGTGGATGAAGTATGCGCACAATTCTCAGCACTGGAGATCTTACCCAACTTTCATAGCGTGAGACGCATCCCGTTGTGCATAGACTCCATCATCATTCGTTATTTGCTGAAGCATACCCCGCAAAGCTGCCCACGGCAATATGGCTTCCCTGACATTCCGTAGCGTCACCGGCAAGCAGTCTGTTGCAACAACAGGCAGGCGCTCCCGTGTTGTGAAGGTTTCTGCTGCTCTGAAGGACTACCCAAAGCCCTCGGCTGCCTTCGCGGCCACTGCAGCAGCGGTGTTGCTGGTAAGCAGTACACTTATCTGCAGTCTTGCCACCTGCGTGCATTAGCAGCAAAAGGCAGAAAAACAAGGTGGTCTTGTTCTGCTTTTGTTGACTTTGTGGTTTTGTTGGAGTGCTGATGATGCTGATCAATCACAACCAGGCAGTACCACCGATCTACCCAGCAACAGCACTATTTGAAGCAGTGCGTCAAACCAGGCCATATACTGATCACCTGTCAACGCTGCCAGATAGTAGTCAGTGTCAAAGTTGGCAGTTGATGAGACCCCGCATAAGGCATGAGAGATTATGTAAGAACAACCCTAGCACAGTCCTTGAGTAGCCTAACCTGTGAACCATGCCAGGCTTACAACTGTGATGGACTGGTGTAAGAGTGCTGTTGCTGCATCTCCGCGCATATCCAGGCCGCCAGCCCTGCAGTGGCTGTTCCTGAAGCCTACATCTACACCCTGAACCCTGCTGCTGAGGTGGCTGCTGGTCCCGGAACCAAAGTGAAGCAGGCTGCAGAGAAGATTGGCGGACAGGGAGCTCTGGCACCTGATGTAGAGGGACAGACACGTAGGTCATTATTAGCAGTGACTGTTATGCATGATGCTAAGTCAGTGGTACCGCCACTGCAACAGTGACTCAGTTATCGGGTCGATAACTAGATAGGCTAGCAGTCAATTCCACCATGTTATTATCCAAGTTGCAGCACTGTGCAAATTGTTTGCCAGACAAGTAGTTGATGGCGGGATGTGCCGTGCATCCCTCAACTGCTCACAACACTCAGCTTGTCACAAACTGATGCTGATGATCCCTATGTGTGTTTTGTAGGTGCTGGTGGTGCAGGTCGCCCCGGTGCTGCTGCCCAGCAGAAGCGCACCTGGGTTGCTGCCAGCAAGGCAGATCAGCAGTCAGCAATTGACAAGTACCCAGAGAGCCAGGTTAACTGGAGGCGCTAAACATTCTCAGGGACCGGTCCAAAGTTCAGACTACTGCCGTGTCCAGGCACCAGTACTCCTGCAGTGTCACACTGACAATGAAGCCTTCAAAGTTCGAATGCGCAGCCAGGTGATGTATGCTGCGGGCAGCAGGCTGAGAACAGATGGTGTCATTGCAGAATACTGCTGTGTAGTAACCAGAGTGACAGAGCAGCTGTGGCAAACAGTTTTCTAAGATAGGATTGCAGTCTCGGTCACGACTGATCAGGCTTTCATACCTTGCCGGTTATGCTGTCATAATTTCTCAAAACTGTGTACCATTTGAAGAAGAAATTTGTTGAGATTTGGGACAAAGCTTGTTGACAACAGACGAGTTGAAAAATGTGTAACAATTTGAAATTGATATGAATTCCACCGTGTTATGGTGGGCTTTGAGCCTAATCATCAGTGTGAAGTTTGAAACCCAAGGGGGCCTTGTGGGCGCAGAGGTTGATTACACTACTGATCATCAGCCTCTGTACAACTCCCCATGAGCCACTAGTCAGCTCCTTATGCGTGTGTCATTCATGAACCCTTTGAAAGGGTTGAAAGGGTAGCAAACTGTTAGCGACCTGATGTCACTACTACTACTACTACTACTGATAGAAAAAGTCATAAGAATGTTACCATCAATATGTCAGTTCATAATCATGTTACCAGACGCTGACAATTCTTGAAGTTGGGCACCTGTTGGCGCCTGCCATCAGTGCTGACCAAAGCAATTCTTCCTGCAACACCACTCCATCCCTACAACTCCTTATCATCCCCGCCCATGATGTCATCTAAACTAAACTCATCCTCAAGCTCTACTGCTGCATCCTTGCCATCCCAAGGTTCACGTGTCGCTACTTCACCAAGTTTGCCCCCAGACACTGGTTGCACAGGCTCATAGCGAATGTTACGCACAAACTCCTTTATGTGAGGGCCCTCAAAAGCACTGCAGCAGCAGGCAGTAGCAAGCAACCAGATGCTTCAGGAGTCGGCAAAAACACATGGGTACAGTGACTATAGCAGAGTGTAGCAAGTTTCAGCAGACAAGGTACTATTTGCTTAAATTGCACATCTACCTCAATCTGAAACTGGGGTGCGTGAAGTATTGAGCTGAATATAAGTTGCTGAGAACAGTCATGGTCTGCGTCTGCGCCGTAGAGTTGCTGTTGTCGTTCATGATGTTTGCTGTTGAGACTCTGTGTGTGCAGTCCTACGATGTTCTGCAGCACACACTTCAGGTGCTGGGAAGTTGAAGGATTACGCCACACGTAAAACATCAACAACAAGTCCTCTTGACAAACACATAAAATCAGCATCAGTATCATCACACTCAAACCAGCATCAGAAGCCTATCAGATGTGTGTTTGGTGTCCCAACTCAAAGCTTACCTCCTCATAGTGCTATATTTAAGATCTGTTGGTTTCAAAGCCACAAGAGCTGGGTAGCCAAAGCCTCCAACACCCAAGCTCTCCTCAAGTGCCGTTTGCTGGCCACCTTCAGCCCACAGATAGCTCCAGTTCCTGCAGTAGGGATAAACAGCTGTGTTAGGCACTTCATATGTTGCATGGCCAAAACTGTTTACAGTAGAGTCAATGTGATGCATAGCACAAGACATGATGATTAAAGCTTCTTGTGATACCATTTGTGACCCCACAAACAAGGTGGATGAACAGACGTCACAGGTCATGGCCAAGGTGTGCGATGTTCTCTCATGTGCGCATGCACAAATCACCCTGCAGCTAGGGTGTGGAATCAGACATACCTGTCCTTGTAGTCCGAAGCAAGTGTCTTGAGTGCATCAATGTAGGCATTGCGGCCCTCTGCCTTGCTGTCAATGATGTTGGGCAAGAAAGCGATGAAGCACAACTGGCTGGGACTGGCCTGTTGTGGGAAAACATCGACAGTACACCAGCAGCGGTACAACAGTGAAGTGACTCAGAGAAACAAGCTGCGAAGCATGTGGCCTGACAGTAACATGTGCGCTTCACTTGGCGACTGCACTGCAGGCACGCTTCTGTAATACTTGGCACTGCTAGAGTATGTCATTATAGTTTCCAGGCTTCAACGCCCTGTTGGTCTTGCAGGTTTTAGGATGCTGCACAGCAGTACTGATACAAGTACAGCAGATATTGCAGTTCCAAGCATCTACATTGTTCTTGGTAACAGCAGGTCTGATTCTGCGAGTCCTTTTGCCCACCTTTTCTAGTCCTGGCTCATTGAGTCCCAAACACTCTGACTCAATCACAGCCTGGTCAATCAACTCACGGACCTACAGAGTGGCACCAGACAAAACAAGGAAAAGATAAGAACTGACATCAATGTCGCTGCAGAAGTGCAACAACAAACAGTCTGAGATAGGGAGAGAAATCAGAAACAAATCAATGTTGTCGCATTGCAATACACCTACTTGCAGCACAAAGCTACACTGCTACAACTGCTGCAGACCGTTGCTCTGTACAGCAGTAGGGGCAAGAGATAGGCAAATCATGGGGGAAGAGCTGGCTGGTGAAATGTGTTATCCCAGCCAGACATAATCTTGCCATGAGCTCATCAGTGCAGGCCCAGTGCACAGAAAATGACTGTTGAACATCAAGCACAGTTCTACTCACCTCCCTGGGCTTGGCATTGGCGCTCCATGCCTTGGTGGCAAAAGCAGCAATGCTGCCGCTATCTCTGCCACCCTGATAGTCTTCAGGGGACTCCTTGTTCGCTGCAAACAGGGGGTGTGATATAACAATCAGTGTGGTGCTTTCTTGGATAGTTCAGTGACAGCGATGTTGGGGGCACAATTCTGGCATGGCATGGCACAGCGACAAGATAACTGCAATCTGCGGGGCGGTTGTTCCTGCTGTGATGCAATCTCAAGCCTAAGCTGACAAGCAATGCCTTTGACTATCGCCACACCAGCAGATAGAGGGAAGGATAACACGAAAGTTCAGGAGCAAGGCATCAAGCAACTGCTAGAAAAACGAGCACCAAGGCATTGCTCACAACTTGGATGACAAGGATTTGAAGTCTAGATTATGCATATGCATTATCCAAGTATAGCAAACAACAGAGTACGCTAAAGCTTCCTGAAGTAGCTTACATGCTGAACTGCACAAGCTTGTGGCCAAAGTACAGTTCCAGAACGTAAGCTACCCAAGAAGTTTCAGCATTTGGCCAATCTCAACAGTACAGCAGGCAAGGAGGCAACGTCAAGAAAACGTCCGAATGTCCAAATGTACTCACTTCCGAACAGCTTGATGGTGGGATATCCTTGCACCCTGAACTGTCCACATGTAGACTGGTGAGCAGTACAGTCAACAGCACCAAGTTTGACTTTGCCCTTCAATTCGCTTGCAGCATCAATCCAGGCGGGCTTGAGAGCCTTGCAGTGGCCACACCAGGGGGCGTAGAACTGCAGCGGACAGGTTGCACAGCCATAGCAGCAAGTTGCTTACTACAGAGACCACAAAAGAAACCCCAGTAACATGTCGGCGCTGCAAATTTGCTCTAAAGGGGCTGTTTGCTGGCGGGCTATCACATGCATTGACTAATACTTTCCCGGCGTCACTGGTGGTTGACAAGTGCTTACCTCAACCATCCAGATGTCATCGCTCTGGACAACCTCTTCATCAAAGTTGCTGTCAGTGAGAGTGACCACATCTGTACCACTGTAGAAGTCGCTGTCACCTCCACCTCCACCTACACATTTGGCAAGACGTCAACTAAGGTTTCCTTGAAAATCACAGCGTGCATGCTCATTTCTGCATTTGTTGACACCACCAAGTGCGTAGCTGAACATGTTGCTTGCTGCACACATTGCTAGGTGGAAACTCTACAAGTGTCCTGATCATATGCTGCTGCTCGAAGCATGAACTGTCAGCTTGCACGCATCTCAACTTGGCAACACAAAGTTCTTACCTGCTGAACGGCTTCCACTGCTGCTGCCTCCTGAAGGTGGCTTCTCTCCTAACTGCTTGAAAGCATATGCCTTGGCTTTGTCCATAGCAAAGGCAACAATCTCCTTGGCACTGCGGCCACCGTTGTAGGAGCTTGACTTGACTGATCCGCCTGACACGTAGAAAAACTTGATGGTAGGGAAGCCCTGGATCCCATGCTCTCCTGCAATCGACTTGTGCTCATCACAGTCAACTGCTGCAACATTGACAATGCCCTTGAGGGCCTTGGCTGCTTGTTCCCAGGCCGGCTTCAAGGCTTGACAGTGTCCACACCATGGTGCATAGAACTGCAAGTCACATCGGCACGGCGCACACGCGATCATGTGACAGTGAGCGCAGGGGACAAGTGCAGCAAGGGAGACACGTGTCCCTACATGTGCAGGGCAGTAACATCAATGGCTGGTAGCTGAGTACACCAATGCGGTACATTTGCTGATCCTGATAATAAATGCTCTGCGTCGACAACTCGGTAGCGAGTGGCACACCTCAACCATCCATACTCCACCGGACTTTATCTTGCTGTCAAAATTGGATGCTGTCAAACTGATCACTCCACTTGATGATGAATAAAACGCATCAGCGCCCTGCCAAAGGCAGAAGGCCAGCGCGGCGACAGCCAGCACGGAGCGAGGCATCGCGGGATACGCCACTAGAACTTTGTTGGTATCACCGCAGACCAGCTGGCAGCGAATTTTATAACATCCAGTCTACAGACGCCCGTGCATCACGTGCAGCTGAATAAGCTCATCACAAAGCAGAAGCTCCAGAAGGATCCAAAACCGCAACGTACCACGTGTCCCTGGACGATCCAGGTGTCCCTGTTGTGTTTTGTTGTCAGCGACCTCGACGATGAACACACCTTGCTGAGCAAAGTGTTTGTAGTCACAAAATGCTTAGCAGCGCGCTCCCGTACCGTGCACCTCACTCAACTGTCACGACACACCCCTCTGCATACAATACTCAATGGAGTGGGAGCAATTTCTGCCTTGTCTTTGATGAATGAGCACAGATGTTGCTTATCTTAGACCGCTGTCACAAGAGGGAAAATCTGGACAAGCCACAAAGTGAAGGTCGGGCGCTGAACTTATCGAGGCAAACTTACGCAGCCGACCAGATGTAGTGCACAAATGATGGCATATGAACTACATTCTGAAAATTGGATCCGCTCTACGATTAATCGCTGGTACTGAGCCCCTACTACAGCCCTTTTCTGTTGCTGGTGTCGGGACATATACTGACGTAGGACTCAGTCACAGCGATGGGCACAAGGTGCCAACAGCAACAGGCTAAACATGCATCTGGATCAATACTGAGACAGCAATGAGAGGATTGAATGATTGAAAAGCAGTACCAACTGGTAGAAAAGTGGAGGATGGGACAGAAGGAACATGAAGGGCATTACGCACCTCATAGCTGCTTCACTTCATGCTCAGACGCATTGAGGCATAACACATCATGCAGCTGTGATGGTCATCTTGTACCATGCATGCAATTCCCTTCCACATCAGCACACAAGCAAGCAAACCCCTGAACGGAGTACCACAACACAAACTATCATAAACTATCATGGCAGTCAGCTGTTACCCAGCTCTGATTATGGAAGTTCTCATCCTGAATCAGCCCCAAACAGCAACATCTTCACAACGTCTTCATCTTCAGCGCTCATCTCCCTCAACCCCAGACCCTCCCTGTAGGCCTCCCAATCTTCACCAGCTGGCACAGACTCTAGAGCAGCTAGCTCCTCTGAGTCCATGTATGGTGCAGG
>LWCB01000418.1:0-11935 GCA_001630525.1 Coelastrella sp. M60 | reverse complement strand
AGATGCAGCTGTAACTTTCCGACTGCTATGTGGCCCATGATCTCTCGGTCAAGTCCTCTCTCACCTCATCAGGGTCAGCCCGGCCATTGCGGTACTTCTTGGCCACCCAATCATCCAGCTGCCCATTGGACATTGCTGTTTGAAGCTGCTGCTGCTGGCTAATGGTCAATTGCCGCACATCTCCCTTTGCACCGCCCTGTCCCAGCATGCTGCCTATTGTCAGCAAGACATCATCTGCTGCCCTGTTTGTGAAATATGGCACTATCTCATCTGGGTGCTCTACTAGATAGTCAATGTTCAACTGTAGTCTCTGTCTAACCTCTGGTGTGGCCAAAGGCATCAGCACTGCCCTGAGCTTGTTTCTTGGGGTTCTGGCAATCACGTGCTGCAGATACAACCGTCTTACAGTCCCTACGGACCAGACAAGGTGGCGTTACTGTGCAGGAGGCTGCACCTTTGCACAGTGCACAATTGCAGCAGGTCGCATTTCATGTCAGTGTCACAGGCATCTGCTTGCTGTCAGGTGCATGGAGGTCTGCACCACTCATGTATCACACCAGCATCTGCATCATTCAGAAGGCAAGCTACCATCTCATTCTTTCAGGCAACAGACTTGCAAGCCAGATGTTGCTGGGCTCACCATCAACCTTTGCATCAGCTACTACTTTGTTCAGGTTGACCTTGCTCGGGTCCGCGAGAAACTTCAGCTGCGCTTGTTGCCTGCCACTGGACGCCAAGGCGCTTTCCGGTAGCGCAGCAGCTAGGAAGACTGCTGCCGTGGCCAGCTGCAACGCTCTGCTGACTCTCATCAGTCACTGAACCTGTTTTGGGCCCTACGGTGTGATATTCACTGGAGTGCGCTCCATCATGCTATACAAAGCTTTTGATACTCCAATGAGTAACTAATGAGCACTTAGACAAGCACACAACACCATCGACGATAGGTTGTGTCACCGTCCGTGCACTGGGGGTGAACACCAACGGAATACAAAGCGCGTGCAAGTTAAACGCTTCGGTAGGTTCGTAAAAACCTGCCGTGCATGTCCAGATGCAGCAACAGTGGCTGTTATGGCATGACACCAGCACGCCAATAGTCGGTGTTACGCACAATAGTGCCTTTAAGTGCCCAGAAGGGCTTGCAGATATGAAGCAGGATTTTAGCTCCCTGCTCCTGATATAGCTACAAGCCTGACAATGGGCTCCTTTGCGGAAGCTGTGGGCATCTGGTGAGGGACAGGTTCCGTCCATCCATCCAGTTGCAGTGTTGCTCAGTGATTTATAAAGAGTTTTTCATAAATTTATGCCATGAAAAAGCATCAACACTGCCGAAACAGTACGGAACACTGCTCGACCAGCTCACGAGGCCGGTCGGGACCTTGGGTGATACTACTTGCTCAGACAGACACTGCAGTCGCGGTGACACCGACGCTGAACCACAACCTTGGGATGTAAGGTTGAGTTTGCATTCTTCTGCAATGAACATTGGACAACTTTTGTGTGAGATTCTTTTGAAGGGTAATGAGTTTCTGACCCTGTTGCCCAGTGTACCGGAAAACAGGGTACTGATCTCTGCATAACATATTCCAGTGCAGATATGTGAGCTGCAGTGCAACTTGTGCTCACGACCAACCTTCGACACTTTTGACGAGCTTGGAATCAGGCTTGTACGGGAGTGTTCAGCCCTGTTCACGCACTGAGGCCTGTCGCTTTGCTAAAAACCTGCTGAGCAGCGGTATGTGAGATAGCCCGCCCCCTTCATAGCACCCTCACCCGCAAGATACCGCAGCAGATGTGGCAACGCTTGTGCTTGGTTGGCACAGTTCTACACAAAAATAGCCAGCGGCCTCGAGCATATGTCAACGGCATGCTTATAAAGCAGAATGATTCAGCCGAATGTGCAGCTGTGCGTTTGTACACGATCGGGGTCACGACAGAAGGAGGCTCTCAGCAGAAAGCTAAGGAGATCCAGGCACAACTACCCCCGTTCAAGCCCAACCCGAGACCCGTCAGCGTCGTTCACAAAATGGGATTACAATTGTTACGTGACCCTTGGTTCAACAAGGGTGCGCACTGATGAGATAACAAATGTGGCACCTCTAGCTGCGACAAGACAGTAGAACTGCTTCCCTTCCTGCTGCCATGCTAGTGCATCAGGCCAGGAACTTGCCTTCGTGACTCATACGATCGGCAATAAGGCATCCCGTGACGTGGTGATTACGTGCACTGTGCAGGTACTAGCTTCCCAAAGTCCGAGCGTGAGCGGCTAGGTGTCCGAGGATTGCTGCCACCTCGGGTGACTTCCATGGAGCTGCAGGTGACAGGATCTGCTGCAGCAACAGCAGCCCAAACATGCGTGCTCGACATCAGCAACTACTGCACCTCCAGACCTTGAGTGACGCAATAAACTTGCAGCAGTGCCTGCCTTCTGCTTTTGGTCCAATGTTGCACAGACAAATTCACCTGGACCTCCCCATTCATGACCCGGTGCTGCTTACTGGCCCTACAGGAATCTCGTGTCATGAATGAGTTTTACAAAGGGCTGTACTTAATACCACCTGAAGAAATTGCCACAGGAGGTGTGACCAGTGAAATGGCTAGACGCTGGCAAGTATTGCAAGGCCTACAGGTACATCATCATGAACCAAGGCACATTGGTGCATCTTTTGCTGCAAATGGGTTTGCCCAGTATTCTCCCAGCGTCATGCATGACAGCAAACTGCACCATCAGGTGAAAGACTGTCTTCTTCAGTCTTTTTCCCAACGCATGGCTCTGTTGTCTGGTGCCTGGTTGTGGTGCATCTGCACAGGACCGCAATGAGACGCTGTTCTACAAGATACTCATGGACAACTTTGACATCATGGCACCGATTGTCTACACGCCAACAGTAGGCTGGGTCTGCAGGTGAGGAAAAAGTAGCAAGTGGGCGCAAAACCCTGCAGTTTTAACACCCAACCCTGAAATGCCCAGATAATAGCAGCTGATAGCCTGTGGTTTGAGGTCGTGTCAACGAGCTGTTGATCGCATATTATCTATCTTGGTAAGAGCAATGACTCGCTGACACTTGGACAGCTGCATGGAAGCGGTTCAACGCAGTGTCGGATGTACCTCTCTAGCGTGGAGCAGGACTCTGTGCATGTCATTTGTCAGTACACCTCGTCAGCATGGACTCAACCAGCACTGACCACAGCGACCTTATTCTGGTGCAGCAACTATCACAAGCTGTACAGACGGCCGCGTGGAATGTTCTTCTCTGCCAAAGACAAAGGAGAAATGGTGAGTGACTCTGTCTGTATGACAGACACAGATAAGCAGGTTGTTTCATCAGGCCTTAGCAGCACAAGTGAGTCCTATAACCTCCTGTGGCAAATCCTGAACTCCCCAGCACTGCCATGTGATGTCCACCCTCACCCCCAACCTGATCTTACTGGAAGGACTATCACCTATGCACGGAGGTTCTAAGTCGTGTGAAGTGTGACACTCCATTGTTGCTTGCAGGCTGCCCTGGTTCAGAACTGGCCTCAAGATGATGTGCACGCTATTGTTGTGACTGATGGTTCCCGTATCTTGGGCTTGGGGGACCTGGGCTTGAATGGCCTGGGAATACCCATAGGCAAGCTCGATCTCTACTGTGCAGGAGGAGGTGAGTGAAACTTGTCAGCAGTCGCGGTCTGCCATAGTATGCACACCCTAGCAACTGCTTGGATCACCTACCTGGGCCACCTGTTGAGTTGAACCCAGTATTCTGTATCTCCGATGTCCTACAGTGTAAAACCATTACTACTTACAGGAATGCAGTACCTTTGTCATTGTGTTCGACCACTCTGCTATGCCAAAGCACTGCTTTGACCTGGTGGCCGCAGGATTCAACCCTGTCAAGGTGTTGCCCTGTGTTATTGATGTTGGCACCGACAATGAAGTCCTGCGCAACGACCCTTTATATGTGGGCTTGCAGCAACCACGACTGGATGGTCCAGCCTACTATGAGGTTCTGGATGAGGTTGGTTTAGCTTTGTAGAATGGCGGCCTGACGCCATGAGACACAGAGTACAGCAGATAAACACCAAGCCTGCAGATGCTCGTCCGGTACCATAGGCAGACCCACATGGTGGACTCTCAGCAAGCCTGATCCACTGCTGATCTTGCAACACACTGCTTGAGCACTTCTTGTTGTGTCTGTTGTCCATGTTGTTGTTTTTATGTACATGACAGTTTGTCAATGCTGTGATGAAGCGCTGGCCAAAGGCAGTTCTGCAGTTTGAGGACTTTCAGATGAAGCATGCCCTCACCTTGTTGGAGAGGTACCGCAAGCACCACCTGGTGTTCAACGATGACATCCAGGTCAGTGACTGAGCTAGGCTGAACGTGAATTACACCCTGGCGTGTCCGTTGCCACATCACCTCGTAGAGACAATTGATCCTCTCATGCCCTGTGCCTGTTACACCAGCTCTGGGCGTGTGGCATGTTATCACAAGTCTGCCAACTCCACTGCCTTGTCATTACAGCATTGCCTACTGAGGCCAACAAGCCTTAGGCAGCAAGCTTTGGGGTTGAATGATATCTCATCAGGCTGTCATGGTTGTCAAGATCATAGTTGGGGCAACAGGTGCTACTGTGCATACCATCACCTCCTGCTGTGCTATGATCACAGGGTACAGCTGCTACTGCATTGGCTGGGCTTATCGGAGCCATGCGCGTGCTGGGGAAACCGGCCAGCGCCTTGACTGAGCAGAGAGTGTTGTGCGTAGGAGCAGGTAGTGCAGGAATGGGTGTGGTGCGCATGATCGCAGCAGGTGAGCTGCAGCGTGCAGCAGGCCACCAGCACATGTGATCTTGCTGTTCAACCTTGAATAATCCGCCATGTTTCAGATCATGTGTTGACAGCAGTGTTACGTTACTAGGCTGTTCTACTCTGCTGTGTAGTTATCATCAGCTCATATGCCTGCTGTGTGATATTGCTGTTAGGAATGGAGAAACAAGGGACCATGAGTCCAGAAGCAGCCGCAACAAACTTCTGGGTGATTGATGCTGAGGGGCTTGTAACCCGCAACAGACCTGGACTGGCTGACTATGTGGCCAGGTTTGCTCGTCCTGTCGAAGACACCACAGCAGCTGAGGGGGACAAGCTGCTGGACGTGGTCAGGAAGGTCAAGCCAACAATACTGCTGGGCCTGGCTGGTACGAACCATGCAGGGATCAAGATTTTGTAAAAAGGCATGTTGGCTTTCAAGCACATGTAGCGTAGTCCATCACCGGCATCAGTTGGCTGAGCCATTTTTGCTGCAGGTGCTGGCAAGCTGTTTACTGAACCTGTCCTGCGAGCCATGGCTGAACATTGTGAGCGCCCAATCATCTTCCCAATGAGTAACCCAATCAACAAGATGGAGTGCACCTCAGAGGAAGCCATCACCATCACACAGGGTGAGCTGCTCGTGGCAGTTGGCCAGTAGGCTGACAGCCGAGTGGCATGCAGGTGTCGAGTAGGGCCTCTGCATAGGGATCAGGGCATCGTGGTACTGTTATCCGGCGGAGAAGTTTTTCGAAGCTGACCGAGCAGCATCAAGCACTTGAAGGAACTTTCAACAGCTTGCAGGGGCATCCCTACTGCCTTTGATCAACACTCTGTTGTGGTTGCCGCAGGCCGCTGTGTGTTTGCTTCTGGCAGCCCTCAGCAGGCCGTGGAGTTCAATGGCAAACTTCATGATGTGTCACAGGCCAATAATATGTACATATTCCCAGGTAACATCTCCTATGCTGACGGTTTCTGACAAGCTGCTCTGGCTTCATGCATAGCTTCAGCCAGCAACTGCTTTGCAACCTTCACGTGAAACCCCTGCCTGTAGTTATTTGTTACTTACCATGTGGCCTTCCTTACAGGTCTTGCCCTTGGTGCTTTCCTTGGTGAAACAAGGTTTGTTACTGATGACATGCTGATGGCAGCTGCTGAAGCACTGCCCAGAATGATCAGCCAAGAAGACATACAGAAGGGGCGCGTGTACCCTCGGCTCAGTGTAAGCATACCAGTGGTGATGTTGCTAGTATGAGCCTCATGTAAGGACCGCATGCACGCTCCTGGCAGGTGTGTGCAGTGTGTCAACCAAGAGTAAGTGTTGCCAGCGGGGCATTCCCCTCAGGACGATTATGACATGCAAGCAACCAACTGCATCTAAGTTTGTGAAGCCTGCTGGATTGATTGCTTGATTGGATTATGCAGTGCACCCAACTTCTTTCCTTTCTACTGCAGGACATCCGGTCCATCTCTGCGGGCATTGCTGTTGAGGTGATCAAGACTGCAGCTGCAGAGGGACACGTAGGCAAGATACCCCAGCAGCACCTTGAGGAGGGAGAAGACGAGCTGTTAGCCTGGGTCCAGAACAGCATGTGAGCAATGCGGCAAAAAAGTACATGGTGTGGTGCCTGCCTACAGCACTTGACAGTTTGCCTGCCAGATAGCAGCAGTGTGATACTGCTACTTCAAACTCCTGACAGAATGACCAACCAGTCATTGGCCCCCGGTATGCTGCAGCTGCTTCAGAAGCCGCTCTGTCAGCTACTGACAGTGTATGTGCTTCAACCTGGCTTTGAGCATGGTAGATCATCAGCATTCAGAACCTCAGGGTAGCTGCCATTGCTGGTGTTGTGTGCCTGCAGGTTCACCCCTACCTACTCCAGGTACAGTCTGCAGGTGTTGTTGTTTGGCCAGCTACACCCAGCAGTAGCGGTTTGTTGTTATGTGTTGCTCTTGTAATATTGACTATCATTCCACTGAACAACTGTACCTTGTCTGCAGCTCTGGCTATGTTAGCATTCTGCAGTGTAGGTCCGACATCTCAACAAGTAGACCCTGCAAGCCCAACAGTCTGCTGCAGCACCAGGATGAGACAGCTGAGCGATCCAAGCTTATCATGAGCATATGGCAGGTATATTACTATCTGTGAAGCACCGCATCTGTTTCCATTCTGTTATGCCTGCAGTCTGGCTTATCTGCCTCCTGGTGTTGGTGAATGAATGCTGGTCAGCAACCCTACACCGAAACGGTTTTGCCACATGTGGCCGACATGAGGACCACTAGACACAAGAAAAGCAACCAAGAAGTCGGGAAGAGCTCATCAGGCTGCATGCCGGGCACTACAGCCTCCACTGGGTCTGGTCATCAAAGGCTGGTTGTGGAACTTTGTTTAAGGCAGCTGTGTGTCTTTGGGAGTCACATCAGTATAACATATCAATCAATATTTGATGAGAGGCGCGCTCATTGTCAACAGCTCTCCAGACACCAAAAACTAATGAAGGGGAGGCTGGTAGCATCACTCTATGCACCAGTTGATGACAGAATGTGGGGATGTCATGCAGCGGTCTAGTGTACACCATCATGCGCATGTCGCGGCTGGCGCCTAGTACGTGTCTATGTGTGTGAATTGGTCCTGGGTGCATGTGTATGTGTGGTGGTGCCCAGACCTGGTTTCTGTGGCTGCTGTCAGGCATATGCTATTATATCACCTCAACCAGTGGTGAATGCAAATCAACCAGATGAGCAGCGTGGATGGTGTGCCAGCAACTTCCTTGCTTCGGTCCAATGCTGCTTGTTACGACAGAGTGTCAGGCTGCATCCCAAAGGCCGTGCCAGTGGCCAGGGATGATAGACATTAGCAACACTACACCAATGGCATTATTGCTATGGCTGATCCATTGCATATCCCCCAGGGAGTCAAATGCCCAAGGGCCGTATGGCCGGAGCGGATTTGCTTGTTTGTTTGTTTGCTATGGCTGATGGGTAATTGATATCTATAGCATCACTACACATGGCATGTTCTGTACAAATTTTCTACAAATTTGCATGTTTCTGTACAAATTGAGATGTCAATCTGTCATCATTCCACACAAGCATGCATTGCCTTGTATACCTTTTACACAGCCTGGTCAGGAATTACATGTGCAGTGGACCTTTGTGCTTTTGTTCAACCGTTGGGTGGACATGGCATATGTTGTTGCTGAGAGGATCATCATCAGATGGCTGCATGCACATGTGGCACGATGACACAATGAGCTTGTTACATGGCTCTGGCTCTGCATGACGGCCCCAGTGCATATTATTCAGCTTCACTAGCATCTTCTATAAAAAGAAAGGGTTTGACTCATGCTTGTATGTTGCATGGCTTTCACATGGGACAGCGAAGGGCACTGGGTGTGGTATACAATACAATATACTCGCGATCGGGGTTTTCAACCCGATTCCAGTCCAAGACCAGCGAGCCAATGATAGGCTCATGGATGATGTTTTACTGATGCATACAATTGGACAAGCAGAAGTTTGATGCAGCTACCTGCTTCTACGTACAATTTCATGAATTTGTAAGTCGATGTATTTTGAATGTAGAAACCTTGCTCAGCAGGCTGATGTAAATGTTTGACTAGGTCAAAAGGGATTTAGAGAGCAAAATGCCATCCGTCCGGCAACTTCAGGACGGTCATAGGGTGCCCATGCTTTCCTGTTTGAGAGTTCAGGTACACACGTTGCTGCACACTTCTGATTGCAGCACCTGGCATCGTCTACCGGATGCAGTGCTGGCGCCAGCGCAGTCAGACCAACTCAGTTGAAAGCTGATTTCCAAGACCGGTCGCTTTGAGCACGCTACGCCTTCAATGGATATGCGAAACCTGGTGTCACGCACACGGGATATGCCGGACTTTAGCGTAGAATGCAAGCGTATGCTACAGCCTGCTGCTGCTGTACGGACACCGCAACAGTCGGGGGAGCACACCCGCCGTGGATTGATTACCAAGTCAAGCCGTCACCTGTAGACAGTAGACAGAGAACTACAGTACAAACACATTACACGTAGCATATCGGTATGCCTTGGACGGAGTTTGTTCTGTTGTGCTGCTACAACTCGTGCAGTACCAATATACAATCTTCACAGCGCACTTGTTTGATGATGAAACCATTCAAAGACTTATGACAAAGAGATTGACTTACACATAAGTCTGCTTATGCTGGTGTAAAAGCTTTGCTCTGCTTTGTGAGCAGCACACTGCTTCTGATCATCTAGTATTGTGTTCCTATGGGAAATTTTTAGGTGCATCTGATATATGTTACCTTTGACAAGATTTTTGCGCGAAGCCTTACAAGGCAAGGCGCTGAGATGGGCGCAGAGTGCCTGCGGCGCTCTCCCAGCACACAGCAGAGGATTCGCAGCAGCAGCCGACGATCAAGGAGATCAAGTAGTAGAGCAGAATACTGGTGATGAATTAGAGCCCTTTGATGCAGCTGCAGCAAGCTCCCCATACAGCGTGCACCAGCTTATTGGCGACCCCCGCACTGGCATAGCAGACGACACTACCACAGCACCTTGGGGGGACGATGTTGCAGTGGAATGGGTCTGGTCTGATCAAGATAAAGGTGTAGAATGGTATAGGTACAGCCAGGGAGGCCCCAGCGTCTTACCATACATGTACATGGACTCAAGGCTGTCAGACCACAGCAAGAACCTCATGTACATGCTGCGCTGCAAGGACCCACAGAGGTAAGCGTCAGCAAATATAGGGAGTTGCTTGGAGCCATGATGTGCATGCGTCACAGCTTGAATGTTGAGGTTTGTCACATAAGCCAAGTGATCAAGATCTCATGATCCTGTGCTGCTTAATCATCCAAACCTTGTGTAAGTGCCCGTTCCACCCAACAATCTGGTTCTGTGTCTGTACAGATGGACAATCCCTACTCTTGCCGAAAAGTTTCGTGTCAGGCGTCAGCGTGTCATGGCCATATTGGCACTCAAGGAGATACAGGCCCACCGAACGAACCAAGGGCTAGACATGCAAGGGCCAATGGCGCCATACAGCTTCAGAATACCACTGCAGGATATCCACATACAGCCAGATGGTGAGCCTGTCGACCTGGCACAGCTTGTTGCACAGCAGCAGCAGCAGCAACAACAACAGCAACCTGCTGCAGCAGCAATGGCAGCAGGACCTGTCCTCACTGACAACAGTAGCAGTGGGAACGGCGACCCATTGGGTAGCCTAGATGAGTTTTTAGCAGTAGATAGTCACAGTAATTCAGCAGGTCTAGTAGAACAGCAGTCGCTCAATGCCCTTATAAGTCTAGCAGCAGCAGCAGGTGGCCAAGCAGCAGATCTAGCTAGCCTTATGCCGCAAATAGCAACTGTCACTCAGCAGTTACAGTTGCAACTTCTCCAGTTGTTGCAGCGGCACCATTACAGCATTGATGAACTGCAACATCATCTACTTCAGCAGATAGATCAAGCAGAAGCGTACTATAATGCTCACATAGCTGGTACAGCCTTAGAGCAGCTGCTGGCACTTCCTAGTAGGGAAAGCAAAAAGCCAGCAGGGGATGATGCTGCAGCAGAAGAGCAGGGTGCTGGTGCTACTGCAGCTGACAGTTGCACAAAGCCACTTTGGTTGGATTTTCATCATCAGCGGCAGCAAGTCAGGGATCTGCTGCAAGCACTATCACCTGTACTCCAGTTTGCTGGTGCAGCTCATGACATAGAGGTAAGCAGACTGTTGGTTCAGCTCAAGAAGAAACTACAGGAGTTGGCAGCAGCGGGCAGCAGTGACTCATCAGCACATGCTGGTCTAGCTGAGCTCATCAAGTCTGCTGAGCAGTCTGGACTGCTGTCAAGTGCATTTCACCAGCTGGACACAGCCAAGAGACAGCAACTACTACAGCTGCTGCCGGAGGTCAAGATATCACTCAATGTGCAGGGTGCTGATCTCAAAGAGGCTGTAGAACGCGGCACAGAGTCTGCAGTGAGTGATAGCAGCAGTAGCAGTGGCAGCACAGCAGCAGCGGGTGAGTTCAAGGCCCCTGATCCATGGCCTGGGTCTGTACCTGCAGTAGTAGATGTCTGGAATTATGAGGAGGTGCCCCGCAAGCACAGAACAGCACTGCAGCAGCAGTTGACACCCATGAAGCAGCTGCTAGACACTGTTGCTAACGCTGTTGCAAGCACCAAAGGCAGTAGTAAGGGCACACTGGCTGAACAGGAGCTGCTGGCAGTGCAACAGGCAACACAGGTGTACTCAGGCTTGGTGTACGAGTATGATCAGGTAAGAGGCTGTCAGCAAGACACAGGGCAGTTTAACATTCATATTCAACAGCACTGTGAAACCTGTCCTTAACACACATGTAAACACACACCCAAAGCTCTGACTCAAACAGTGCACAGGCAATCAGGGCCGTAGCTCTTGGTGTGGTACTTGGAGTCTAAGGCCTGTATAGTTTAACTTCACACATCGATGTCAACCTCGCTTGTTGGTGGTGTAGGTTCTCGCCCAGCAAGCTGCTGATCTTGTAAGCAGCAGTGAGGCCCCCAACCTGCCTCCTCAGGCACAGCGCCGCATGATGCGCATCCTGCGTGAACTGGACATGAATGCGCTGGAGAAGTTGCTGCTGTGGGAGACGGTGTACAAGGAGAGTGCAGAAGCTGATAGTGGCAGGGCGAGTAGGGCCAGGCTCAGGCGTCTTGTGAAGAGGGTCACAGCAGCTATCAACAGCATCAACCAGCAGGCGGTAAGCAGGAGTTATCTCTGATGCTGTCTGGTCGCTGACCTTAGGTCCGGGTCCTGTCAGCCACAGAAGAACAGCTGATCAACTTCCAACCTGCTTTCAATATGAGAAACCAGCTAGACTACCTGCTGAGAAAATACAACATCGCTCCCTGCTTAACCCTAGTATGTAACTCCTTCGCACTAGAAGCAAGCTACGAATAAGCTGTGCGTGTTTGTCCAACATGTATCTGTGGTTCAGGTCGCAGCTGGTCAGCCTCACCCCTTTGCGGACTACCCTGATCTGGCAGCTGCTGTTCCCTCACATGACCGTGTGAATGCCGACATGGCTCTGGCTCACCTTGACGCCGTGGTGGTGGGCAGGCAGTTCCACAGAGGGAGTGGCGACAGGCACTTCAAGATGATTG
>LWCB01000402.1:0-13712 GCA_001630525.1 Coelastrella sp. M60 | reverse complement strand
TCTGTGCAATCAACCAACTCAAGGTCACGTGCTGGTTGCAGGCGTGCTTGTATACAGGCGAGGATAGTTTCCTTACATTCCCACATTACAGGCGCAGTGCATGTGACGATGCCTCTGTCAGCGTTGTGCAAGCGCTTAGTACGGGTCCCGCCTTTCAAAAGCAGACACATAACAAGTATTGTACGAGCACAGCCCGGGCCCAGGATATTTTCAGATAATAAGAAAGGGTTGAGGTGTATCTTGTTGCCTTCACGAGTCTATGAGTGTTCACGATCACCCGAAGTCCCACCTTGGGACCGGCTGACTCGCTCCTTGATTGCTGTTGGTGCATGCCCTCCTTCCTTGCATGCAGCAGCACTGTCCCATAAAACCATGTCGGTGCGTGCTTGATCATCGTGGCCATACAATATGTGCACTAACACCGAGAAGACACAGGTGCTGCATGCGTGCAATCTGTTTCCTTGACACAAGGGTTAAAATGGACATCGTCACAGTGATACACAGCAACGAAACCCAATGCCGATGATTGCATGCTCTTGTATGCTGCAGAACATCTCGTCTCATAATTCAAAAAGTTATGTGCACTGATCATGAGTTAGGCATCATAGCATTCAGCACAGCAACAACAGGAGACATCAACACAGGCACAATATGGGCTCTCACTGCGTATTGCGCCCAAAATAAACGTACAGTATGCACAGCTCCGCCCAACATGCAATCACTGGACACACATGACTTGCCTAGATAAGCTTCCAAGCTTATGTCCAAGGCCCTTGTAACAAGCAATACTAGGTATCTGCAGAAACCGGCTGTTACACAATGGCTGCACCGTGCAATGATTGCAGATGATGTAAGTCGCCTGTTGTCTGGGTGCTTGCTGCTCTCATGTCTTTCACAACACACTTAGACCTCAACTTGCAACCAGTGCTTATCCCAGGGATAAGCAACTGTGAGTAGACAAACGTTCCTGATCATGAGCCTCAATGTGCCAATACAAAGCTTCACATTGCAGCTGGGATGCAGAGTTGGCAGCAGCCTCAAAGTAAGCAAACTACCCAAATGCTTCGACTGTCATCACCAAGATGAGACTCGTAGTCTAGACTGTAGATCTGCTGGCCACTGCTAGCCCACCTCCCGGATGTGCCACGACAGCACAGGCAAACATAGCCCACAACTATGGTCTGGCCATGGACAATCATGATACATGATACCTCAGAAAATCCAACGCTTCCATACATGCAAACCATCCTCAGTCTCCGTATCGTGGCATTCCGGCTCAACACCTCACCGTTCCCAGAATCCCACTGGCAGACTTGCAATTGGCTAATCCTTATCACATACACCGGAAAGAGCTGAATAACAGCCAAGACATGCATTGCCCGCAGGCAGTGTGGCAAACCTGACAGCCCCGACGCGATGCACTCTGCAGCATCAAGTCTGTGGCCGAGAGACCTCAGCATCTTCCTCAGCAGCATTTGAAAGCCGCAGATCTCCAAGGTCTCGCAGCTGTTCAAGGGCACGGAGAGCCTGGAACTCACCCAAGTCATCAACGAGTGGATCTCTGCCACCAGCCAGTGAAGCACATTCCCCCCAATCATAATCCTCAAGGATGTCAAAATCAGATGAGGGCTCGTGCCAGAGCTCTGACTCTTGTCTTGATGCTCTGAGAGCAGCAAGATTAGCTTCGGTGGCATCCCAATCATCATCTTCGTCATCAACGTCTGCCATGCCTCGGTCATGCAGACCCCTCAAAGAGTCACTGTACTCAGAACTGAAGGGAGCAGCATTCTTGCTGGGGTCCCACTGCTGCTGCCGCTGCTGTTGCTGCTGCTGCTGCTGCCTGGCTCTTAGATTGCCCCTGCGCTGAAACCTTCCCTCTGCCTCTGCTGCCTTATTCATGCGCTGCCAGAACTTCAAGTCTGGTGGTGTCCTGGCACTGCTGGATGATGCCCCATCCTCACCATGCAGTCGCTGCGGATAGTTCTGCTGCAGCTGCTGCAACACCTGCTGAACACTGTATTGCATCCGTACGTTCTCCAACCGCAGGCTCATATTCTCAAGCTGCTTGAGTGTATCACTCCATTGATGCCGAAGGGCATGGTGCATTACTGCTTCCCTTGCTTCAAATGCCTGGGATAGCCCGTACACTCCTGCCAAGGTGCCAATGCACGCAGCATCTTTCTGCTGTTGATGATGTTGATGTAATGCAACCCACCAAGGCACCTGCAGCAGCTGTAGAGAACTGTACCTGAATCTCTGCCCTGAGACTTGTATGTAAATCTCCCGCGCGCTGCAGCATGTGGTACACCGGCAACGGGGGCCGTGGCGGTAGCTCTCGCTGCCTCTCCTCTGATCGTCTGTGCATTCCGCAACTTGAACATCACGGCAGAGCAACTCGCAGTGCTGTGTGAAAAGCCCCTGCAACACTGTGCAGTGGTCCCTGAGATGCATCTTTGCCGGTTCGCTGCCGCTGAAGCACGCGAAGCACATGATGGCAGCACCGCAGTGCGAACAGACGAACAGCGCATCCTGCTCAGGCTCGCTGCTGCTGCAGACGTCGTTGAGCCCGCTGCGGGAGTACGGTCTGTTGCCACAGCTGAAGTCCTTGCGGCAGCCGTCGCAGACCGTACCGGCGTCGACGTGGGCGTGTGAACCCGCAGGTACGGGCACTGCTCCGCTCTGACCGCGGTACCGGCAGCCGTACATGGTGCAACTGGCTGGATTCACTTCAGCTGCCTGCTGACCTTGGCCTTTGGGCACTCCTTGCTGCTGCTGTTGCTGCTGCAAATGATCCAGATCGTCTTTGGCAATCTGCATCAGCCTGAGATGATCATGCATCAGCAGTGAGGCGATGTTCTCACCCAGGTGGCTGCTGCCACTGCTGCTGCTGTTGGGGCTTGATTCCGGTGACATAACGCACCAGATGAAGAGGTCCATCACTTCCTTTGCTGCTTCTACAGCTCTGCTACAAGCATCCAACCTGTTCTTCAAGCTGCTGTACACACTCACTGCTGCTGCTGCTATTGTTGTTGGATCTCTGTCTAGGTGCTGCTGCTGCTCAAGCATGTGCATGTGATACAACCCTAGCAGCAGAACAAACAGTCGACTGCTGCTGCTGCTGTTGCCGCTGCTGCTGACAGCAGCCTCTGGGTGATAGTTGGGTGGCGACTGCTGCTGCAACGCTGCTGCTGTGTGTTCTGCTGCTTGTGCATGCTGCTGGTAATACTCTGCAATAAGTTCCATCATTCTTGCCAGACAAGGTCCCTGCTGCTGCTCATCAAACATCGGACCAAGACTGTTGAACTCACCAAGATGAAGAGCAGGACCTTGCCACCTGGCAGCAGCAGCAGCAGCAGTGGCAGCGCTGCTAGATGCAGAGCAAGGAGCACTGCTGCTGCTGCTGCTGCTGCCTGCATCACCGCTTGTGTTCCTACCCACTGCTGCCGCCTGTAGTTTTAGATCTGCATACGGCAGCGGCGGCACTACTGCTGCTGCTGCTGCTTCGCCAGCCAAACAAGCCAGCCGCAGCAGATATACCAGTGCTCTGGCAGTAACAGGAGCTCCGATGTTATTTACCATGGTCTGCTTTGTCACAAACAATGCAAGGGCCTTATCTGCCGTTCTAGCAGCCTGTTTGCTGAACATTGCTACTTCAGTAAAGTCTGGATCTTTAAGAGTGATATCTGTCCACATGCTGCTGGCAGCAGCGGCTGATAATGCTGCTTGTTGTCTGTGGAGGTTGAGGAGGTCCGCTGACATACAGTAACGAACCTGCAGCAGCAGCAGCAGCAGCAGCAGCAGCAGCAGCAGCAGCGGATTTATGTTGCAAGGCCTGTATAACATCAACAGCCTTGCAGGTGCAAAATGTTGCACAATGCTTGCATTTTGTTTTACAAAAGCAACAAAAGTACTAATCTTGCAAGGTGAACATGTTATGTACGCACTCATTGACAAGTGTCTGGTACATTGTTTGCAGCAGCTGTCACACACAATCTATGCCCCTGCAGTGAGGCACCCCGTCGGAGCCAACAAGCCGCTCATGGGGGTAATGCAACCTTTGCTTCAAGCCATGACTCTGAAATGACATCACCAGGACCTGAAGTTCTGAATGCGTTTATGAATGTCATATGCAAGCTGATACATTCAACAACATCATGCTGCTTCTGCTGCTTCTGCTGCTTCTGCTGTTGTTCTCACCAGTCCCCAGCATCCTGCATTGTCTCCTGCTCCTTTGTCAAAGTTTCTATCCAACCATTTTAAGCCTGAGGGGCGAACAGTCTTGTACAACGACACGGCAGTGGAACGCCAACTAGTGGGAGATGCTGCTGCTGGTGCTGGTGGTGGTGGTGGTGGTGGTGGTGGCGGTGGTGGGGTGCTTGAGTACGGGCACTGCTGCTGCTGCTGTGATTGATCCCCAGCAGCAGCAGCCTCAGCAGCAGCATCCAACTCAAACCTCAGGTTCCTGAGCTTGGCCAATGCCTGACAGAGAAGTAGAACAGCATTGTGAATCTCTTCGACGGCAACATGCTGCTGCTGCTGCTGCTCATCATGCTGCTCCTCCTCCTGCTGCTGCTGTGTAGCCTGGTGTTCACTACTGCTGCCACATTTACTGCTGCCAGCAGGGGTTACACACTCAGCATTCGACACCTGCTGCTGCTGCTGCTGCTGACAGATAGAGCATGTCTCTCTATTGGTGCACATGACAGCAGCAGATACAGTGCTTTTGACCTTTTCAAACACAAGAAGTAACTGTAAAAACTGTAACATGTTACTTTGTGTCCAAACAGTGGTGTCTGTCGTGGCTGGCGCATTCTGTAACAGCCTTTGTAACAAGAGATGACACGACAAATTCACAAAGGCCTGAAACTCCAAGCCTGGCAATGCTGCTGCTGCTGCTGCATCTGTGCCACCGTGTATGCTGCTGCTGCTGCTGCTGGGTGTGCCTACTTCAATGGCAGCAGCATCAGACTTATCTTCATGAGTGAGCAACAGAATCTCTGACAACCTCTGTATCAGCAGCTGCTCTAGTGACTGATCCCCTTCAGTTGCTGCTCCTGCACACTCAGTGCTGCTGCTGCTGCTGCTGCTGTGGGCTCCTGCTGCTATCAGTTGCGCAGGTGTGACACCATGATGTTTGAGAGTTGTACTGTGCGCTGCTGCTGCTGCTGCTGCTACCTGAGAAGGTTGCATTCTTGAGACTGACAGCTGTACATCTCCTGAATGCAACCCCTTCATGCCGGGGTTCAGAAGTAAGGGCCAAGCTGATGCAATGCAGCTCTGCAACCAAAGCTGCTGCTGCTGCTGGCACTCGCTGCTGCTGCTGCTGCCACCTGTGAGTGCTGCCAGGTCAGTCTGCTGCTGTATCTGTTGCACGACTTGCTGCTGCTGCTGAGTGGTATCGCTGCCATCAACAGGCTTGACTGCAGCCAATACTTGCATTGCTGCTGTCCCTAAGTGCTGTTGCTGCTGTATCATGTTGTGCAAGGATACTCGCAGCCGTGACACTGCTGCTGCCAGCAGCGACGTGGCAGCAGCACTGTCAGCCTGATCAGCAGCAGGAGAAGAGCAGCAGCAGCAAGTCATGATGCTGGTATCCATGCATGAGCACAATAACACATCTGGGTTTCTTTGTGGCAAACATTGGCCGATCACATCATCTGCTGTGATCAAGCAATCACAGAACCTACATCTATCACAAAACGCACAAATTCAAGCAGTGCGCATTGTACAATAGATCAGCAAATCCCAGGTACCCACCTCTCTTGCTGCTGCCAGCTGCCGCAGATCTGCTGCTGCTGCTGCTTCTGGAGATGTCACACCGGTGCTGCTGCTGCTGCTGCCAGATGCTGCTGCTGCTGCTGCTACCTCCTCCATTGTTGCCATCATTCCCAGCCCCACCAGTTTGTTGAATGCTGCCCAACAGAACACGTTGTCAGGGGGAAGGGAGCGGGCATGAACAGACGATGAGGGACTGCATAATGTTCGATAACAACAGCAGCAGAAGCAGAAGCAGTGGCATGAGGACGTGCTGCTTGCTATTCAGTGTTTTTGACTGCAACAACCACCACTCAACAACTCAGCATACTGAAGCAGCATGGCCGCAACAAGGACACCATGTGATGATGAAGACATGTGGGACTTTGACCAAGGAGCCGAGCAAGCAAGCAAGCATGATGAATTTGAACACATTACAAAAGCCGGAAAAACCTCATGCACTCATTCACTGCCTGACTCACTCCCTGACTCACTGTTTGTCCCCTCCCTGCTGCTTCATCACAACAAGTCCCTCCACCACTTGTGACACAAACAACAGCTGGTTGGAAACAGACAAGTGATCAAACACAGGAACCTGAAAACAACAAGCAGCAGATAACAGCAACAGCAGCAGCAGCAGCAGCAGAAGGAAAAGGAGGAGGAGGAGGAGGAGAAAGCGGTAGAAGCAGCAGCAGCAGCAGTAGTCAGCAGCAGTCAGCAGCAGTGATAGGAAAGAGGGTCCAGCAGACATGCATCAGATAACTCCCCAACACAATAACCAGGCAGTGTAGTTGATGTTGTACCCAACTTAGCAAACTTTAAACTTTGTGAAGTTTGCGACTTGCAAACCACAGATTGATGCAGATACGTCTGACACGTGCTTGGGTATTGATCCTGCACTGCTGCTGCCACTGCCACTGCTGCTGCTGCTGCTGCTGACCTGTGTTGCTGCTGGTGGGACTCTTGCTCTGTTGTCATTCACTTCACAATAGAACAACTCCAAGCGATGCTTCTGAAGACCAGGTGGATCTATCAAAGCATACCTGTGGTGGTAACAGCACGAGACAAAAGCTATGTCATTCATTGTTTATCAAATGTGTTATGTAACATGAGATGGTCTGTCACATGTCATATTGACGTCATTGTTGGTGCCCACACTGTGCACCAGAGATGTCAAATGCATATACTTCCACGCACACGGGCAGCCTATACCATACACATACTACAACTAATACATGCAAAAGATCATAACATATCTTCATATCAGCAATAACATATATTAATGTACAGATTGTTACAGCATTCATGTTCAAGATATTCAAGATTACCCCACACCTGCAGTGTCTGTTATCAAGTTGTCTTGCAAACTCCTCATTCCATGTTATCTCCATGAAGAGCTGCAGTCCATGCATCAGTATCCTGCCCATATCTGAGTCAACAGACACTTTACCAACACTGGAGAAACCATGAGGCCTGAAGGAACGCAAATGGAAGCAGCATAGCAAGTATTAACAATACATCAGGAGAGGGTGATCCGATACAGTCACAAGCAGTTGAGTTTAGCACTTAATCTCTGATCAATTATCATTCCGAGAAAAAAGTGATCGGTTATTGCAAAACGTTCGGACGTGGATACAACTTGTTGTGTTTCTTAGGCAAAATTTCAACATGAAGCCGCGCGGTTGCTTGATGTTACAATACATCAATACTTTCAACATGCAGATGAATACAAGCAACGCGGTCTGCCAGTTGGTATGTGTTACCTGACATTTGTTATAACATGCATGTGGTTTAGTGCCAAAGAATTCCTGTCATTGTCAGGTATATCATCACCAAACGCATCTGTCCTTGCTGCTTCTTCAGGAATGACACCATCTATCGTTTTTTGGCCATTACGAGCCCTCAAACTGCAGAGTTACAGGTAAAACTTGCTCAACACCTTGATCTAACACAAAATCCTGATTGTGTATCATGTTATGCACTGCGATGGGAGCTGCTTCAAGTCTTCAGCACTCGCATGCAATAACATTACATAAATGCATACAATCATTGTGTATGCACGACATACATGTTCTGAATATAGCAGAGGTATGGACACTGTGTTGCTGATGATGATGAGGTATTTCTCACGCTTATCTTTTGACTACGTACGTGTACGTTTCGCCCTTTGCGATCGTGGCTTGCACGTCTTCAGGCATTAGCTGCGGTGGTTTGGCTCTTTCAAGGAAGGCGCGTTCCAGCCTGGCCTGATGATACATGGCTTGGTTGCCAGGCAGAGCATATCTCATTCGTATGCGCCACATTTCCTCAAGAAAACAGCCTGGATATAGAAGCCAACAATGCATACATGCTGCTTTGATAATGCATGCAACAGAGTCTTATGAGCAGGATGCATCGTGAAGCAGGAAACACAGTTCATTGGGGCATGTTGATCAATGATGCAATATAACTAGCGCTTTAATCAGTAAATAAGGTTGACAGGTGAAATGTGAATGCAGGACACATCTTTGCAGGAATTTACTGGGCAATGCAAAGGATGTGAGGTGTGAAAAGAAGCGCTGCTGCTTGTTGCAGATGCATTTTGCCTGGGACAAAGCACGCAATCAGTAAGACACTAGTCAACCGCCCTGCAGTGTGATGTAACACTATTTCCTTGCTCATCATCATGCTGACTAGGAAAGTACTCCTGCTGTTCTGTGATACACTTTGCTGCATTGCCAACTCCCTTGCCAAACAAGAGTCCCAGGAAACTCCAAAGGAGATATACACTTCCTTACCTGGATTTGGATCTGTATGTTTCGACAGGGATCCACTACCTTGTTGCATGCGCTGAGCAGCCTGCAGTAATTTGCCGGTCCATTCCTTGGGTAATCTGGATCCTGCTTCTGACAAGATTTTTTCCAGTAGCTTGTTCTCCTCATCCTGCAGACACATTGCATACACAATACATCAAACCTCTTACGTTAGAGAAGAATTTGATGTTCTGTTTATGCGATGCAAAAATAGAGAGCAGTGGTCTGCTGTTACTGCAGCATATCATCTTGGTGGGGAGAAGCTTTGGAGGTCGAGGATGGCAGAAGCTTGCTGACCAAAGATGCTGCCCAATGCTTCTACCTGAGCATATCTGCCAGTCCAAGGTTCAATGAATACGATACTCATGATCACCGGTTGCTTATATGTGATATAGCAGGTATACATGCTGTGAAGGACAAGCATGTCATGGCAAAAGGCTGGAGCCGTGTGTGAATCATCTGCAACATCTCCACATTGCATGCCAGCATGCCAGGCCACCTGCTATGTACTTGAATAGTTGTACCTAAATGTACAACGTCTGTGATGGGGCCAATGTAATCTATACACGCTCTGCAGCCATTGGCTGTTTAACTGCTACTGCTTATCAAGTAACCAATCACCTCCAAGTCATTTTCCGCACGACCACGCCCTTGGCCGGCTGAGAGCCTCTTTCGAACAGCTGTGCGCTTCATCTGGATGGCTTTGCTCTTTGGATAGGGTCAGCAGCGACACTGTGCCAGCCTAGTGCCGCAGACCCAGTACGACAGGAAACACTTCGCTGCTGGCTGGAGCCATATTGCGCTCTTACCACCAATTGGCTATGCCTATACTGCGTTGACAGCTACACTCACACTCACGTGGGACCATCAAGATCAAGGGAGACCAAAACAGCGACGAACTGCTGGTGCCACCGATGGTGCTCGTCGTCAAGACAAGACTGAACATATTGCTCGGCACGCCCTCTTTCACTCTTGAATACCAGGAGACTGGTACATGGGAAGAACCTTGGTCACGGGTGGCAGGTGAAGGGCTGATGCAGTTGAACTGCAGCCGTTATGACCCAGGCCCGCCAGAGGTTACGGTTACTTATTGGTATATGTTGGCAGTACGCATATTGACACACTGACATGCATTGCTATTTGCATGCCCTTCTGCTGGAGAACTATTGGCCTGTAGGGTCCGTTGTGATAGGATGACAGGGTTACTGGATGCAGCACTGGCAGTGCACAATCTTGCTGGCAAGAATGAGGTCTTGTCAGCCATGGAGACTCATCACTCACTGAGGTGTGTCACAACAAACACCACATACAGAGCTGTATGCTGCAACTACAACTTCACTGTCTTTCATCTTCCAAGACTTTCTGATGAAATTGTCAGTGTGCCACAATAGTTGCTTCCTATCCCACTGCACACTCGTTGAGCATCCTTGCAGGAGCACTTGGCATCCGCAAAAGTCGGCCAGCACCAGAGCTACGCCAACAGTACAGCAGGTTGGCAATCCACAGTAAATGCAAACACTGTATGGGCCTGTATAACCTCAAACATTTCAAATCCTCGGGCAAGGTCCCTGCAGGTTGGTACTCCTGAAGATTTTTGTATGCCTCTCCTAGTAGCATACATAAACTAAACTCCAGTCACAACATATGACTCTGCATCAGCTAACATCCAGCTAAACTCCAGTCACAACATATGACTCTGCATCAGCTGACATCCAGCTTCTGCACACTGCAGTAATCGAGCATAATCTGAGGACAACACCAACAGACAGCAACTCCCGCCATATCACACCAGTGCCAGCAATGTTGCTATACAAATAAAACCTTGTCATCGCATGTGTTCACCAAACCGAGAGGAAAATACCCGCCAGCAAACAGACAGAAGCAATTTGGAACAGTACACACTGTGCTTATCAGCCTTTTCAACCTTGTCATACCTCAAGAAGCAACAACTTTGAGACCAGAAGAACAACCTGGGTTGAAACTCCTACTGCACATCACCATACATATTCATGATGCATGGAGTTGTGCTACCCTCTGCTCCTGAACACCATCTTCCACCCGACTATATAGCACATTTCATCACAACACAACTTTTGTCAGGTACTCATATATGTATAGATGCTGAAGTCGACCAAGGCTCAGAACCCTGACATCACAAGGCTCAAGTTCCTGTAGCACATGTCATGCAGGACTTGACATTTGCACATGCATCAGGGTCCAAAACCCTGTGCACTTGTGCCACATACTGTGCAGTCCTTCTTACTCAACACCCGCCTTCTTCATGACATAATCAGGCGTATGTAGACATAAGCATCAAGGCACTACAGGCCGTACAGGGGGTGGGTGTGCTGCTTGATACTTCCCAGGTGGCTGCACAGCATGCATCCAAGGCTGCTGCATAGCCAGCATATGATCTGGGCAGTAGTAGAAGTCTGCATCTGGCATGCCAGCACATGATAGGTGCATCAAGACACTGCAACCTGGCACCTGCATCACAGAACAGTCACACACGCTATTAGCAAGACCCTCAGGCCAGCCATAACTGCTACTTCAACTTGACTGATTGCACCACCCTCCTATGTTGCAATACATCAATAACTGCATGAAAAACAGCAACGTATGCTGGATAGTAGACATGTACGAAAGCAGTGCAACGTATATCCACACTTGACGGTATGTTTGTGGTATTCAATGTGTGCACGTACAGCTGGCGCTCTGCCGTTCATCATTGCATGTGATTTGTTCAGTCACACCGATCTAAGATTTTGTTCCATAGGTGTTGCATCTGATCAACTGCCACAATCGAGAGTAGTATTGGATGGCTTGACAGAACTGCCACTAAAATTGCGATACACTTTGAACAGGTGGTGCTGTCTGAGCCGCTTACCTCACAGCATGCCACTTCGCCGCCTCCACCACACACCACACATGCCAGCCCCCACTTGCCCTCTGGTGGTGGTGGTGGTGGCTCATCAGGCTCTGCTTCAAACCCTCCATACTCGTCACCATACATGTACCACTCATCATCCTCACCAGGCGTGCCACGTCTAACACGCTGACGTGCAGACATCTTGCGCCGTGGCTCCGCAACACCCTGCACAACAGGACACACATGCTGTTCAGGGCCTTCACGCAAAGGAGTACGTCATCAGCAATGCTCAAAGTCAGCCAGATTTACAGCGAAGCTCATGCACAAGCAGCAGTTCCATTGCTCACAAAGCTTACTGCTGTTGCACAGGACGCAAGGTTGTCCTGTCAATGCTCATACTGCTGACAGCATGCAAGCATACAGGGCAAGTGATACCACAATTCACCTTGATGCGTCTCCCTGTGCTTGTCACCATTGTGGGCTCTGGTGTTTGTGCAGCCTGCTGAGCCTTCAGATCCTCAGGACTGAGCAAGCTGGCCGGATCAAAGGGTGTAGGACCCAACAACAGCTCAGATTTGCGCTGTACTGCAATATCACGGTCCTCAGCAATGGCTGCAGCTACGCCAGTACGGATCTTGGCAAGGGCCAGGTTTGACATCAGCCGCTGCAAGCAGCAACAGGATGGCCAAGAACAATCAGCATGGTTGCACCAGCTAGAAACTGGTGGATACTTTTTGGCAACCATGCATGAATCGTCACAAAATTACACCTTTCGCATACTTTGCAACAGTCACAAGCCATCAACGCAAATAGTAACACCGCAGGATCACGACCCTTCAGAAAGACATTCGCATCATGCAGAGCAAGGCCTCCGATTGTACTTACATGTGTCCTATCCACCAGTGCTGCTGCTGCATATGCTGCCCCTCCCAGTGCCCCAGTCATTCTAGCTCTGCGCAGATCCTTCACCCACACTCCTAGCTCCCGAGTGCTGCGCCACAGCACTACCGGTGGTGGGGGGATGGGCTCTCCAGCCTTCTCAGCTGCACGTTTCTCCTGGTAGCGCTTCTCTGCCTCGACATCTGCATAATGTACAGCCCAATATGCATGAGAGGTACATGGAAGATCAAATGGATGGCAAGGCAGCAGGCATGCAGCGGGGTTGAACGAGCACAGCATGATGAAAGGGCACTGGCTCAGATTGACAGCAGCTGAATGGAGGGGACAGAATGGCCATGGGATTGGCATGAGATGGGCATAGATTGGGCATAAATTGGGCATAGAATGGGCGTAGGATGGGATAGAATGGTGGGCAAACACCAGACATGGGCTATCGTGTGTCATCAGCCCCCATAGGTGGATGCAACATCTACTTGACTGATCCAGACATGCTGTGAATGCTACATACCTGAATCATCCAGCTCCTCCAATGGTGAAACCATCTTGGTGAGATCCTGCTCCTTGCCACCTTCCTGTTTCACTAGCCCCCCATCTACATCCATACTGCCATCACCACCAGCTGCTGCAGGGTCACCACCTTCAGCACCAGGCTCCTGCTTCACCTCCTGCTTCACATGACCAGCTTTACGTACCCTAGTTGCACCAGAGAACAAGGTGACCATGGGCCCCTTATGTGCTGCAGCATCCGGGTTAGCATCGTCATCATCAGCTGCAGCTGCTCCCTTCTTGCCGCCCTTCTTTGAACTGACAGCGCTCTTGCCCTTCTTGCTGCTGAGGTTTGAGCTGGCTTTCTTACTCCTGCTTTTGCTGGCTGATTTGGGTGGAGCTACCGGCTCTTCAACTTTGGCGTCCTCAGGATCTATGTCCAAGTCATCGCCATCACCATGCTCCGCCTTTTCTGCCTTGGCTGCTGCGGCTGCTGCAGCTGCAGCTTCCTGCTGCTCTGCAAGTTCAGCTGCAGAAACTGGCATGACGAACTCAGCCTCGTAGATATCTGCTTCCCGGATAAACTCATCGATGGCTTCGTCGGTGGCGCCAGAGGGGCGACCGTCACCTACTTTGGAGAGATCTGCTTCAAATTCCTCAAGCAACTGACCTGCAAGACCGTAGATAAGGTAGCAGCAGACAGCAGGTGAAAGTTGACTGAATTTGAAACATGGACCACCTGGCAGCAAGCACACAAGCTTGCGCACAACATTGAAGGATTGCAGAGGCTGCTTGTTCAATTACAATGTTGCATATACTATAAGGCAGTCACATTGTTGTCAAGTAATCGCAACAGTACTTGAACATGCACGCTGCAAGGTGCAACATGAACAAGATAACTACACTTACAG
>LWCB01000396.1:0-25619 GCA_001630525.1 Coelastrella sp. M60 | reverse complement strand
CTGCACACAGAACCACAAAGCAAGCAAGCCCTAATTACTCCTAACCCATCCTCCAGCTGAGCGCAACCTATGATGGTGAGCTACCTGCTGCTGCTGCTGTACTTGAGCATGCCAGTGCCTGCATACTCTGATCATTTGAGATTCTATACATAATGTGACAAGCATTAAGAGGTGGCTGCAGCATCGTCCGCAAGAAGCCTGACTACACGATCCATCGTGCACCCTGGAGCTTACACCCTGGAATGAGCAACATGACATCTGCACAACTATCAATAAATGATACCTGGCCATTGTTTTGCAGTGCTTACAGGATATACCAGCAGCACTGCTAAATGGTCACCTGTTCATGTTCCACAGCTAGATCTCTCTGCTCTCTTCGCCTCTGTGCTTCCTGCCTCAAATGCAAATACACCTAGGATATTGCAAAGCAGAGCATACAGGGTTTTGATGTCTGTTGCATCTGCTGGCCAGACCATAACAGGGGATTACGCTGTGTCAAAAGTCTGATGCATGGCACCTTCACTGTTCAGCAGACCCAGAACCAAGCAGACATGCAGTGCAAGATCGATATACAATACAATGTTGTATTGTATTGTATTGTATTGTATTGTATTGTATTGTATTGTATTGTATTGTATTGTATTATATTGTATTATATTGTATTGTATTGAAACAAGCAGACATGCCATGTAGTGCAAGATGCTACCAAGTACGAGTGTTAAGCCCACCTCATTGTCAATCTCTAATGGCCTTCTAAAGAAGCGTCTATTCTTCCTCCTGGGCTTGCTACCACTCAGACTACTGAGATGAGACTTCCGGGACCTGCTGTTCCGGGACCTTTTGGAACTGCAGAATGAGGTCATCAGCAGCACAGCCAGCAACCATCCCATCACGGACAGCAGAGAGTAACAGGTACACCATGAGCTTGTGCTGGTTTGTGGATTATTGTGTGCAGGAAACATTTGATGCGGGGCCCCGTCTGAGGCTTTAGATACCATTGGGTGGCCTGCAAGCCTTAGAAGGTGCAGGAAAGCTCCAGTTGATGCATGTCAGCTGCCAAGCACTGCAGCAGAAGAGAAACAACCCTAGAACAGCAACCTGAGCCTGCTTACCGATGAGATTTGCTTGAGGCCACAGATGAGGCCACTGCTCCTGAAGCTGACACCATTTCTGGACGACCATGGGCAGCAAAACCTTCAAAGTCCTGATTCAGGAGTGCCATCACCTTTCTGGAAGCAGCTTTGACAGCAGATGCCGCAGCATGTGTGGCAGAAACCTGTTCCTGCTGCTCTTTGGGAGCAACCGCGTCAACCTCACTATCAGATTCACTGTCTGGCTCATTTGCTTCAACACCCAGCACATCAGTCTTGGTAAGTTCACCTGGCCAGCAGAGCAGAACAATCATTATTTTTTATCATTTATATCATAGTAGCAGTAGTTTTCTACAACACTATCACCTCGTATTTTCCAACAGTATCACTTCATGTTGTTGTATGCAGCAGATGATAGTGTCAACGAATCCTGCACAGCATCAGCCAAGGACCCATACCTCCAAACTTCTTATCCACCAGCTGCATCTGAACAGCAGTTGGATACAGTTGCATCTCATCAAGAAGCCGTCCCAAATAGCCAGCTCCTGCATACATTGCTGCTGTAGTTGCCGCACCAGTGCGAGCAGCACTGCAATCCACTGCCATACCACCAGAAAGTGGACCAGTTGGTTGGCCTGACTTGGTCCTTGCTGCTGCAGCTCTTTTGCTGGCTGTCATCTGAGCACCGGATCCACTCTGGCAAAGTCTGCCAGACATTGTGACTCGCCTGTGTGTGCAGGCGAGACCTTTATCGCAGGTATCTGGCTGCGTTTCACAGCACTTGCTACTGCCGCTGTTGTTGAGGCTTTGATAGCCTGCTGTAAGGGCCAGCAAGCATTTCATGCCAGCAATGCAGTCGGGGCGAACCTGTTCAAGAGACCAGAGGGTACAGTTGTGCATGGTGATAATGCTCAAAGCAGGCGTTTTCTTGTGAATGACGGTCACTACTGCACACAGAAACAGTGTAGGCCTCACTGCTTACAAGGCCCTCATAGCTGCCAAGAAATTGACACTAGGCCAGATATTAACAACACCAAAACAACCAGGTGCCCTGACAGCAAACAAAACGTACTACTCTCTGTAACAACTCACTCTGCCACTGGCAAATGTGGCTGGTTGGGCGCCAAGAGCCTTCAAACCTGCTTTTAGCTTCACCATCCATACATCAACGCCGAGGCAGCTGTAGAGCCGTTCTGGGTACCTGCAGGTGTTTGCAGGGGCCACAGTGCAGTCATTAGGCAGCAGAATCCCAGCACGCTTGCTGGAGACTACGTGACGCAGCGCCATTGGCGCAATAAGAGGTCAGGGTTGTGCTGGTCAGCCAAGGGGATCAAGCTGCACTGTCAACGGTTTCTTAGCCCTAATGATATGTATACATGCAAGTGTTGTTGATGGCAGTTTGGGCAGCTGCTGTGTGGTGAAGATCCACTATCTAGTTTCAACTGTACCAGCATGATGACTCACCTAATGCTTGGGTTGTGTACCACTCTGCGTGGCAACCATGCCTCCTGCTGCTGCTGAGTCTCCTGTTGCAGCTGTTGGTCTTCAAGCGCCCACCTGCACATGCAAAATCACATCCTCAATCAGTGTGTGTTCAGCTGTCTGATAGCAACATGCAGGAGAGAATTCCATACATCTGTGCAGGGTATGTAATCATCCCATTATCATGACAAGGTGCTACACATGCAAAGCCGCAGCTAGTACACAAGCGATTTGAAGGAACAATATGCCTGCCTATTGTTTATTCTACTTACCGTGAGATTGCTGCCACTGTTGCTGTCATGCCTGCCTCAGCTGCAAGACCTTCAACAACCACCAGTCTCAAGCTTCCGTCCACAAGGTGAAAACCAGTCAGCACATCAAGCTGGGGGTCTGAAGCTTGTTGGGCATCCAGCTGCTGGGTACTCAGACCCTGCAACATACATAATACACAGACATACACGGTGCGGAACTGAACGAATGCAACCTCCAGTGTATGCACTTGGTGCTGTCAAATGCAGTTGTCAGCAGCAGTTGAACACACTTGCTCAATCAGCCTTCCCACTAAATCAGTGCCTCTGAAGCTGGTCCTAAGCACATGCAGTGCTGAGACAGTGATAAGCGTCCTGCTCTGGAAGCTCCATGTATCACCTGCAGGATCTTGGCATCAAGTTTGACATGATCATATCTGCTCAAGGCTGCTTGCAACTTCAGCTCACATTCGTCTGCCTCAGACTCGCTCAAGCTCTCGGACTCAGAGTCAGACAGATCTAGATCAAGATCGTAGACGAAGTGGGCATGATGTGGACGATGCTGTTCTGCACCAACAGGGTGCAGAGCCTTTGTGCTAGCAACACTTGGCGCACTAACAAGAGATCCATTGCAGTTGCCAGCTACAGAGGCTCTTAGAATAGGCCTTGGAGTGGATCCTGATGGAGGCATCTGCGCGCTGGCTGCAGCTGCAGTACTTCCCGCAGCGCTTGCCGCTGCTGCTGCAGCTGCTTTAGCAGCGAGTCCAGCTGCTTCTGCTGCCCTAGCTGCAGCAGCCGCCTTAGCAGCTGCAGCAGCCCTGCTTGCAGCAGTCCCAAGTCTAGATCCCATGCTTGCTGTCGCGGTTTCCGCAGCAGCTGCAGCTGCTTTTGCTGCTTCTGCCTCCTGCGCACTTGGTGGCGGAGGTGGTGCAAGTCCCAGCACTATTGCATTATGCTGCCTGATAGTGTCTTCTAGTGTGTGAAACAGGCTGCTGTCTCTGTAATCAAACAGGAATATTGCACGACTGAAGACACCGGGGTACCTGACATCTGCTGGTAGGGCTATATAAGCAGATGGTTGAGGTGGCTGATCCTTCTTCTGCTCAACTTGAAGCTGCAGTTCAGGAACTGCCGGTTGTACTGCTGCCTGTTGCTGCTCAGCCAGCTGTTGCTGCAGCAATTTGGCTTGTGCTGCCGACGATCTTGCATTCGAGCCTTTGCCTCCTGTTGTTGACGGCACTGCTGATGCAGCTGTCACGGTGGTGGCGACCCCAGATACGCTTGCTGCTGCAATGAAGTCAGCAGATGCAGTCGGGTGCGTGTCATACACTCACAGTTGGAGCATTGTGCAGCTATCTGTTACAAGTTAAGCAGGTAAGCATGGAAACACATACGCAGTCACAACAGACTGGTAAGCTGAGTGAAACCATTTGACACTCAAGCTCCTGTAAATTATGCTGTGTGTCTATGATACAGCATAATCTAGATAGATGTGACTGCATCTTTGATACAGCATAAAACAACAAATGTGACTGCATGTATGATACAGCATAGTGTAGATAGATGTGACTGCATCTATGATACAGCCTAATCTAACAGATGTGACTGCATGTATGATACAGCATAATCTAATAGATGTGACTGCATCTAACCAAGCCAATGAGGACTGAGTCTTGGTTGGCTTGCTTAGATGCGGTCACATTTGCAGGCTTACGTCTACTTATGCTATAGCGCAGCAGCACACTGAGCTTGGCAATAATCAGGCATACCTGCAGCCGCTCCTGTAGAAGACAGTCTGCTGCCATGGCGAGCTACAGCCACTGGTATTGCTGACCTTGGGCTTGTTGTTGTTGACGTTGACCCAGAAGCAGTACCATTCTTCGACGCCTTCATCGCATGCAGGGGCACTGCTGCTCGGACCCAGCCTTTGACCTCTGAGTTTGCCTGTGGTCGATTCACACACGAATGCAGAGATTACTCTGTATGATGGGTTGAAGCCGCTTCATGAGCTTCTCATTGGCAGAGCTTGTGTAGCAGCTACGACAGTTGAGCAACCTGCTGACAACCTACAACAGTGCTGCAGACTAAGACATCACCATCATACATTCTATTGTCAAACCTCATGACAGCCTTTCATGGTTGAACCCCAGCATATGCCTCTCATTGATGACAGCACTGCTGCGGTTGTTATCTTGTGAAGTACTGTTGCTAGTGATCTGCTGTATATACAGCAAATATATTTGTAGAGATGTGAGCATTCAAGTATAGGTCTACAGCAACACAGGTGTGACACACCTTTCTGGAACAGTCTCCACTACACATTCACCTGCATGTAATTGCCTGGCCGTTGCCTCCAGTCCAGACTAGCAGCACCTCTCACAGTGCTAGCTGGCTGCAGCGGGACAGCAAAACGGAAACTAGTCAAACCACGAACAAGGTCCAGGAGGCTGACACTTGCAGCGCCATAGACCTCTCCATCATCAGCGTCATCGTCTACAGGGATGGTCCCTGCCTGTGTCTGTTCCATTGCAGGAGCTGCATCAGCAGTTCCAGCAGCTGCCTGCGCTGCTGCAGGAACCGATTGTGGTTTGACAGCACTGCTATATGCCGGACTGGCAGCAGCTGCAGGCTTCCCATTGCCTGGAGCTGCTGCAGACAGCAGATGGACATCAGTTACTGTAGCTGTCCTATCATGCACTTGCAGTTCCACGTGCTTAGATCTGCAGTGCTGTATCAGCTGCTGAGGAGTGCCCAAGTCACAGCCAAGGAACACTAGTGGTGTGGAGAACAGCACAGTGCGTACTGCTGGCTCCAAGAAGGGCCTCGAGGAGCTTTGGCTGCTTCCGGTAGCAGTACTGGCTTTGCTGGCGTGGGTGCATTGACCAGGATCTGCACGTGACCAACCGCCAACCATTGTTGTTACCTGCTCTACCCCAGCTATCTGCACAGCAAACAGATGCACCAAGGTACAAAGAGAAGTGACTGAATGTGCATCTATGAAGGGTATCGCTCTGCCTATTTCCTGATGCTTTCATATGCTCGTGTGAGACACCATGCTGTACGCAAGATGTTATCGCAAGCAACAAAACTGCTGGCTGATAGCGGCACGTTGATGTACTGCACACGCTGCAATGGCGGCAAGATGCTTACTAGAGGTGGCCATGAAGCCTTGAGTTTGACCGGTTGACATTCTTCTAGCAGCTGTTGCTCTGTTGCTGGGGCATCAGGCAACCGAGCTGCCTTGTATACATTTACTACAACTGGGTTATACATGGCAGCATGCTCAAGGGTCAGCAGACTGCAGGGCTGCAGGACATCATCTGCAGCACTTGCAGCTGTTCCTGCAGCATCTACACCTGCAGACTTGCCAGCAGGAGGCTTGCTGCCTGCAGAGGAAGCTGCTGCAACACCAGCAGCAGCTCCTGCAGCAGCTGTGCCTGCTGAGCTGCCTGTAACAGCTGCTGACTTGGTATCTGAGGGGTCCTGTGATGCTGATGGAATCTTCCATAGCTGCAGGGAAATGTCTACCGAACCAAGCCACTCGCTCAGGCTGCCATCGGGCGGTTGGCAGCACATCTTCCAGTGCTGTGTACCGCTCTTAGCATTGGATGCAGCTTTGCCGCGTGCTGGAGATTCGCAGCATACTGCAGATGTCATTGTAGAAGCTGTTTGTTCAGCAGCAGGTGCGACGCTCGCAGTTGTGGACTGGTTGGGATTTGCCCAGCAGTATGTAGCTGATGTATCACCGACCAGAAGCCCTGCACAGTTGAGCTGCAGTAGTCCAGCAGCTATGGGTGTTACAGTAGGTACAGGTGCTGCGTTCTTTGCAGGTGGAGCAGTTGTTGGCTTCTTGGCCATTGTGCCGACAGGGTCTCCTTGTGGTAAGACAGCAACATGCATCTGTAGCTGGCCTGCTGCTGAAGCCCAGCTGCGGATGAGCTGCTCATCCACTGCTAGTATCTGCTGCTCGGCCACAGTGATGCTGTAGATATCCTGCCAGGACCTAGCAATGCAAACGAAGGTTGGTGTTTTTGGATTGATTCGAGGTAATCAGTGCAGCTGCTGGTGCCTGCCGCCTCAGGGGTTCATGAACAACAGAGGCTATGCAGCACGCTCATACAGACCATCCCTCGTTGCTGCTGCAGATCACCGCACAGAGTAACCTACTGCTCGTCAACTTGTTCTGTATGGCCAGGTGCTGCAGGTACCTCCTGCTGTAGACCATGCAGCCCCGAGAGTTTGACTTGCAGGATATAGGGTGCGACCATCTGCGTGTCGCATGCATCTTCTGTAGCAGTACTGCCGAGGGCCAGAGATGCAGGAACTGCAGCGCCCGAGGACGACCTTGTCCTGGCTGTGCTGCTGGCATCGGGTATCGGTGCTGCAGCTGCTGGTGAAGGTGCAAGAGCTGAGGGCCAGGTTGCTGTCCCCCTGAGCTGTGACCTTAGGTTGATATGTAAGCTGTTGCCAACAGTCAATCGGTGATAACACACATTTTGTTAGAGTGGCAAGGCATCTCAGGTATGGCTGCTGAACACAATGGTTCTTGTACCAACATTACAAACTGTACTGCCTGTTCAACAGTAGCTGGCATACTAGTCCTGACTGCCTCGAAATCCACTCCGTCAGTGCGTACTTCGATGAACTATCCAACACATGGACGACCACGCAACCTCTGTGAGCGCAGGTCATGTACTGGCTGAGCCTGGCATGCAGTTTTGCTGCATTACCTGAACTGAACCTGCCAAGAAGCAGCTGCAAGCCCGGCAGATGCCTTGTTCAAAGAGCTTCCAACAACACTTTTTGCCATTCCTGACTCTTTCTAATCTGCCGAAGCCCTCTGGTAATCGCAAACGGGCACATAGCTGGTTAGGGAGCTGTTGTCCAGCATACACCCTGCAAGGTGCTCAGTCAGTAGGACTTCTTGGGGTAGTTTCGATGTTATCACCATCATGTGACTCGGACACGTTAAGCGTGCTGTATAGTCAGAACAGCTGAACAGAGTACAATACGGCTTTGCTCCCACTCTTTCACACAGTACAGTACTGTTCCCGGCAGCATGCCCACAGAGATATTCAAAGTGTCTACAGACAAAGGTATTATTGTATTAGATTATGTCCATTCAGCAATATGACTACAACCCGGGACCTGGAGTCATCTATGGGCCGGGCCTAAGGCACCGTGCTGTCATTGGCGCCACAGTGGTTATCATAACTTATGCTGTCTCCAGTACTTCCAATGATTGTCTAGCTGAGAAGACGCCAAGTTCGCTGAGCTCTTGACAAACACACGTGCAAAAACGGTTTGTTTGCAAGCGCACCCTGCTGGGTTGCTGTCCGCAACTGCAGAATATATAGCACAAGTGTTTATAGACTCAGCCTTCAACAGCCAGAGCCATGCATTTCTCCTTCCGCAGAAGTGCTGCACCTGACATACGCACTGTCCAAAGCACTGCAGCCAACGTTTCACAGATTCACTACCTGCAAACAAGCTACACATCATGTGTTGCTTGATCAAGCAACTCCCACACAATCGCACACAATATAGCACACCTTGACCGTCTGTGACAGACCGGCAGCTCATTGAGCCTCAACAAAACAGCAAAAAAGGACAGTGTAGTAGCTACTACAACTGCCCAGACTCAAGGACAGAGGCCACTGAGAGGCTCTCAAGATTTGCTATCAAGCACACTGCCATCAAGCAAACGAATGCGCCACATGTTTTAGTTATATGGCGTGTCAAATACTGTATGATTGCCAACAGCATGTCGGCTGTGCATCCAGTAGCTGCCGCAACCGCAAGCACAAGCACCCTGCATGCAAATCATGGTGTTAGTACAATATCAACTTGAACATTGACTTATCACCATTATTGTCAACCCCAAGTAAGGTTGTTTCAATCCAACATGAGTAACTTCCGCATAACACAGATGACTGCAACACAAAACGGACAGCACAAGCTGCGCCTCACAACTTGTAAGTTCAACTGTACTGCTAACAGGAACTTCTCCTGACTAAGCTTACACCAGTACAGCAGTATGTTCAGAACAGACCCCAGCAATCTTGTTCACTTCAAGCCATATATGACAGCAGCAGTAAATCACACTATTGTCATGTACCAGCACCGGCAGACTAGTGTTGATGGAAAGTACACCAAACCTCGCATCTGCAATGCCCATGTTCAAAGCACACTGAACATCACCCAGTCAGGACTTATCACAGCCTTTGTAAAATGTATCACAACAGTAGCAAGACAGATGACAAGTTGTCCGAAATCATCAGCAGTTGACATGTCTGTGTCAGGGCATACTTGCTGTGGCTGATCATGTTGATGCAGTGTAAACTTGCACGTAGTCCACCAGAAGTTCACCCCCTGATGTGTCTACTTCAAACCCCGGCAGACTTCCTCCCACCGCCAAGTTCAGCAGTACGTAGAATGGCTTACCAAAGGGCCAAGACGGAAGACTACTAGCTTCCAAGGAAATCGCATGTTGGTCATTGACATGCCAGCTTATCTTCTCACATCCCCAGACGACTTTGTATGTGTTGAAGCCTTGCAGGTCTGATGCAGAAAGGGGGATCTTGTTGCTGGGAGGGGCTTGCATGTGATACCCTGCATAAGCAGCATGCCAGCACAAATTGTCACAGTATGCAGTAAGGATCACACAGTTAGCCTATCCAATAGCTCAACGGTTGAGCAGAGGCTTGAATGTGAATAGATAGATGCAAGGACAGCATATTCAACAGGTATGGAGTTTGCTAGCATTGGTACTGTGCTCTGCTGCCAGCATGGTGCTGTGCAGCTGACAGAAGCCATGTTGCACATACCATGATGTATGCACAACCAGCGCTCTACGCGTTGCATGTTGCAGCACTTGCACTGGCTTGGTCTGTTGCGCAGTGGCTACGGTACAACACAGTCCTCCGCCTGCAGGACTACCTACTTACCTTCTGCATTTGCCAAATGCACAGTTCCAAGGACCTCCTGTGCCAGATTGATATGCTCCATGACATCTATCTCGCCACTCTTGGGCCATCCTGCACCTGGATCTTGAGGTAGCATCCATAGTGCAGCCCAGTGGCCTTGCTTCCAAGGCACGCTTATCCTACTTTCTACTACTATCGACTGACACCCAGAGGGCCCCAGCTGCGGTGCGAAGCTATGCAAGTTCTTCGTGACCAGCTTTGCAGACGTCCAGCTCTTTTGGCTAGCGGCAGAGTGTCGATTCAGGCATTGCTGGGGAGTGTCAAAGTACTTGGATGATATGCGCAGGACGCCGTCTGAGGGGTCTTCTGGGTTGGGTATGATGGCTACATTGGCACTGTCAGATGTGTAGCACTGGAACTCTGCATTGCCCCACTGCAATAAAAGAAGTTTAGGGCAGAATGAGAAGTACAAACAGCTTGGCTGAACAAAGGAACTGCATACTGGTTTGAAGCTGCATGCAACTGTGGCTTTAAGTAATCAGTTCTAAGCAGTACTGCTGACTGCTGAGAGAGGCGCCAACTTCTAGCGGATACAGTGTTCATGTGCTAAGCTGCATCTTCAACACCTGCGAGTTAGTGTTTGAATGTCAGCTAAAACTTGATACTCAGCCATAACACAGATAGCTTGGACAGCTGCCGTGTCCTCTGCACTATGATCCTGCAGTCACCTACCCCAGGTATGCCATAGTCAGAACCATCACCGATGTCAAAGCCCCACTTGCTGGTGTCAAGATTGACAAAGTCGTCCTGGAACAGGAGCGACGCTTCTGCTGGATCTGCAATTCCCACGACGTGAGTTCAGCTACTTATAAACTACTTGATGATGGACAAACTCTAGTACTGGATCTGTATACGCTGCTTCTCAGCCAGCTGACAGGTGACTAGAGCCCTCACTCACACATGTCCTGTTGATGTTCTCACTGTCCTGTAACTGGCATTGATGAATGTTCTAGGTAACGCTCAGCCCGGTTTTTGCAACCAGAAACCATGTGTTGAGTATCGTTGACTTTACGCACATGAAGCTGGTTGCCATGCCATATGGGCATACGCCATGCATGGACGGCTCAAACTTACCAACCTCACCTGCTGGAATGTCAAAATCATCTTCAGAAGCTGTTTCTGAGACAGCTGGTAGTTGCTCTATTGCTCTGTCATCAGCAATAGCGCACTCTCCTGATGGCTCTGCACCTGCTAGGAGCTGGTCTGTGTTGACACAGTGGTATGCTGTTGGATGGTAGCATGCTGGTGGGTCCTTGGTGTTATAGCAGGTGCAAAGGCCTTGGGCAACACATACTGCACAATACACGGACGTGGTATGAAGGTGCCACAGTGATAGTGTTGATGAGACCCTGGGATCCGCTGTCCTGGCGTGATGTTGTCTGCTATCATAGCCTATGTGCCAAAGTCCAACTGTCTTCAAGACCACTGTCAGCGCATGCTCGACACAGTGACCTGGCTGCTGAGAAGTCAAACTCTGTGAGGCTTGTCGTCAAAAACGAGTGAATCTGCAGACGGTCACACCCATACGGCTTACATGGACTAGGTAGAGTACGACCTTGGCCCAATGAGACTACTGCACAGCACAGCACTAAAGTCGTTCTCAGCTGGGCCGCAACTGCCATTTTCCCGCATGAACAGAAGGAAGATATCTATTGTATATGCAGGAATATGGTGCTCTATGCGCAGGGTAGGACTACTGTTGCAATCCTGACCAGTTTAGGACTGCAGGCTGCACTGCAACTCCGGAGGTGCGATACAAGTGATGGCAGCAGGTGTGAAGCCTGCGAACTGTATGCCATACCACTCCTTGTGAATCGACAATGCATGCACCCCGGCATCAGCTACATGCAGTTTCCGTAGCTCGCAAAATTCGTTCAAATTCAACACCAGCGACCTTGACAGTTGAGTCACACTTCTCGACGGGGGCAAGTTGCGACAAGGAACAGGAGCCAGACGACTATGTTGGTACGGCGCGAGCGAGTGTGAGGCGTGCATAGTACTGCCCTCAGCAGGCAAATCTGCAGTCAGCAGCCAAAGACTCCGGTGTATGCTCAAACTGCTGATATAAGACTTTCATTTGCAGCGTGTGCACATAATTGAGGGAGTTAAGGCCGGTACGATCGCAGCCTGGCTCCTCAGGTACTGCAGTACAATTCTTGCTCATACCATGCCTGTATCAACGACCTAGTACACATTGAACAAGCAATCCGGTAATTTGAGCACATTCAGCAGGTTGGAGGCGCTGAAGGTCATGCATTTCCAACTATGGCTCATCACTGCACACATGCTGCCGAAGTTGCCTGCGCAGGGCGTGGACGAAGGAAGCGCCTGATTATGGCACTTGGCGGAACACCATCACGGTGCCTGGATCAATACGTTTGGAGAAAACCTACACCAGGCAAATACCTGGGTCCGAACTGAAACTCGGATGCGGGTCCCGCTGTTTTGGATTCGATCCAAGACACTAGGAATATGCTTCCTTGCAATCTTGTATAACACCTTTTAGCATGATGATGAACCCGAGTTTAGCATCAGGCGCTCAGAGTCGGTGCAGGCCGTATGCAGGGACGTCTCTTGGCGTGCATTGCCTGCACAGAGCAGCTGGCGCCCGTGCTTCATGGTATGTTTATGCACTAGCATGGTATTTAAATCCACAAGCATGGATTGAGTAGGGTGCTGTGCTTATTCTAAGCAGATACAGCGTGAAGTACTCACATACGCAGACGTGGCTTGCCAAAGGCACAAGGCTGCGATCTGATAACCGCAAGAGTGTTAACACGAGCATTGATGATTGGGTTGATGCAGGAGTGGCCACCATGCAGAAGGTGCAAGCAGGGTGCCAGGTCCCGCACATCTCGGAGGTGAGCTCATTCGACACTATTTACAAGACTCGTTATGGGCCAATGGCACTTAGGCCGCTTGGTTTTACTTACTGCCGCAATGAACAGCAGAGCAGCAGACACTTGGTCACCTAACAGTCATGGCTAGTCAAGTTAGCAGCAATGTGACCTCAGCATTGCCAAGCAGAGCACCTTTCAGGTTACGAATCTGCTTGTTGCAGGCTGTGTGCAGTCCCCGTACACCAGCAGCAGTCGCATCAGCACCCGTGTAGTGCTGCAAGCAGTACAGGCACCAGCACCTACACAGCAAGCCTCAGAGCAGCTATCAAGAGCTTACTACGATGATGGTGAGTTCTTGACATAGCCAGAAAGGCCTTGACTGCACTTCAAGCTGCTTATCCACAAGTGAACACGTAGTCATAGGCATTTTGAAGCTCACAGCATTGCACATGGAACTCTCTGCTTCATGCCAATCAGTGCAATGCATGCTGGGTAGCCTATGGCATGTTGCCCCTGCACATTTCCTTCTGTTCATGCACGAACGGCACATTGTTCTGCTTGCGCCTCATTAGTGAATGAAATACCTTGCTGCTCTCCTATAAATCTGCAGGCGGCATCAATGTTGTTGCTACCAAGGAGGGTGCTGGCTACAGCATCTCCATTGAGGCATCAAATCCGCGCGACATGGTGCTGCACTGGGGAGTCAATGAATGGGAGGCTCCGCCTATTGAGCATTGCCCTCCAGGCTCACATAAGGTTGGCACTCGAGTTCTCTATGAAACAGCTGTGACTCCTCATAGACCAGAAGCGTATGGGCAAGATGGCAGAAACGTTCTCTTGTATGTTCCACTGGCAGCAGGCGCCCATACCCAACACTGCTTTCAAGATCACAGCAGTGGGGCTTAATGTGCTGTAGCATATCGTCAACAATGCTGCTGTGGGTCCATGATCAGCTCATGCCTGCTTGTAGCTGGATAGTTGAGCTGTATGGACTCGGTCGATGGTTGCAGACCCGGTACAGCAGGAGATGATGCAGGGACAGCGGTTCATCATGCTTCTGCTGACTTGTGCCTTGTTACAACGAGTTGTAAGTAGATCTGTATCACCATGTGTTGGTGTTGCAGGTGGATGACAAGGCAGTGCAGACTCGCTTCCAGGACGGCAGATTTGTCCGCATCTTTTTCCCCTCAGCAGTCGCTCCTGAACGAATTGTGTTTGTGCTGAAGGAGCTCAACCCAGAGAACTGGATCAACAATGGCAGCTGCTTCAGCGTACAGGTACTGACTTTAGTGGTCTGTGTGCGAGCAACTGAGAAAAATTCAAACAGCTCCCTGTATATCATAGACAGGTTACAAATTGAGTGCAGGACAGTTTCATTGCGCTGTCTTACCTGTGCGACAGGCTAGCGCCTGCTGCAGTACTTGTTGTGCTGCCAGTGCAACAACACCAGGAGGCCAGCCTTTGCTTCCATAGAGCACCATGCTGGCATCTGGGGAGCAGCTGGTTCAGAGTGAACAGATGATGTGGTCCCTGATGCTGTACAGTGTTGTTCTGTCCTGCTTGTTGTATTCAGTTGAAGCCCCCCGGTCTCAACAAACTGACTGATCGAGTGCTCTCCTGTGAGGGCAAAGCAGAACATTGGAGCTTGAAGGACAGGTTTGTGCTGGCCAACGACGTCCTGGATGGGTGTGCGGCAGCGGGTGAGAGCGGTTAACAAACTCTTCGGCAGCCCTGACAGCCTGTTTGTGCACTTTGTTGGTCCGGCAGTCTGCAGCAGCTGTCAGCTTGCCGCAGATCGCATACTGTGTCCAGCATCAGTTTGTATACAGTGCTGTGCACAGAGCTTCTCTGCCATCACGCAGGCTGGCACAAGTAGCTGTCGATGCAGCAGGATGCTCTGGTCATGTCGTTTGACGGCTCTACGACATCTGGACCTCTCGAACAGTGACCTACTGTTGATACAGCGGGATGTTCTGGTCATGTTGTGATGTCATCTTGCATAAGATTGAGGTAGCTGGGAAGAAACATGGGGTCCATGTGCTGTCTGCAGGGCCAGAAGGCATGGCTTTTGTGTTCACCTGGTTGCGCATGAGCAGCAACAAGTTGCTAAGCTGGGCTCGCCGTGCCAACTACCAAAGCAAGGACATTGCTTGGATGCAGAAGGTCATCAGTGAACGCATGACAGAGAAGGTGGGTGAAAACAGCAGCTTATCTGCTAGTGATGCTGCGGGGAGATTGATGGTCACTTGCACATGAAGTGCTACAGCAAGTGAACCCATAGAAAGTGCTGTGCTCACTGCTGGTTAGCATATCACCTGTGTCCATAACGTCTTGGGTCTAGAAGACTGCAGGATTTGCATGCTGGAGCAGCTCCATGTTGCTCAGGGTATCAACCAAGCAGTCGAATGTGTGTTGTACTTGTTAAATACTCAGGCTCGTGAAGCCAAGGAGCCCTGGGTGCGGCTGTATGCTCGTTTGGCTCTTGCGGGATTGCCCAGAGGTGGGGGTAATGGCGATGACATCCGGATGGGCATTCTGCACATTATGAGAGATCACGGGATTAAGGAAGGTCACAGGCCGGTAAGTACAGCTGTTGCTTCTGCAAATATAAGTCTTGGCGTATCATGGCTTGCAGTCCACTTGTGAACAAGCTGTTTGTCTGTGGTACATGTCTTTAGTCTGTTCCTAGACCCTGTCTGATGCCGGTATCCGTTTTTTGCAATGCCGTCAAGGCGAAAAGGTGGAGCAAACCTTGCACAAGATGCGACCCTTGTGCTCATGAGAGCGGCTGCTGCTGTTGCCAGCAACACAACAACACTAAGCATCTGAGAAGGGGATGAAACAGCAAGCAAGCAAGTCTTGCTTGTGTGCTGTGACCATCCCCTTCTCAATTGCCTGTCAACATCACAACTCAGCAATGAGATGGTAGGGCTGAGCATCTCATCATCACTGTTGTTTGCAGGGTCATCATGAACCTTTCATTGAGGAGTGGCACCAGAAGCTGCATCAGAACACTACTCCAGAGGACGTCACCATTTGTGAGGCCTACCTCGCATACCTGCACAGCGGGAACCATGATGATTACTGGAGAGTGCTATGGGACAACGGCAGGATTACTAAGGAGTATCTGGAGGGCATGCACAACCCAATTAAATGTGCGGCTGCAACGTGACATAGAGCACTGCTGGTTTGTCAACACTGTGGTGGAGGAACTGCAGTAGTGCTTGCAGCAGATTATCTTTTGCTGGCTATAGCTTGGGTTCGTCATGTCTAGAGTCTCGTGTACAAGATGTCACGTACCTGAAGGTTGACAACTATACTGCATGCAATTCTCCAGGTTTGGAGCAGCTGAAGCTCGAAGCTGAAGAACTGGATGCATGGTTGTTTGAACAACCAAGAAACTTGCTTGAACACCTAGAAAGTAGATTGCTAGTGACATAGGCTGATTGTGTGAGCCAGCTGTAACAGCATTGTGTCGCTCATGTCTGCAGCTTGGCCACAGCACCTGCCCCACCTGATCAATGCCTTCAAGGGCTACCTTTGGACCCTGAAGACGTGCCATGCTGGCGCTGACATGGATACAGCAGCAGAGATGGCCAAGGGCCACCTGGATGGAGATACGTGCTGGATGCTGTTTGACATGCTGACCAACAGGTGATAGCCAACTTTGATTGCCAGCAGCCTGTCACCAACAGCAGTCAGTTGTTTGATTAACCAGATGAGGCTCGGCCATGGATATGGGGCTGATAGCCTGTCTGTATGCTCTCTGTGTGCCTTCGAATCAGGCTGTTGCTGTGGTTGTCTTGTAGGAACGAGTGGTGGGTGCCTGGTAAGCTGGTTGAGATACGCAAGCGGCTGTCAGATGTTTGGAGATCTCCTGGAGGTAGCAGGGACGTGCTTCTGCTGGACATTGCCTTGGACAGCTACTTCAGGTGGGTTCAAGTATCTGCTGTATTGCATCCTGTGATATCGATTGCCTGTTGTATCACCGGTGCCCATCGATTGGTGCAGGACTTTCCAAGGAAGTGTTAACACCATAAGCATGAATTACCGCGCAGATGCAGTGAGTGTGTAGTAGAGTGGAGGGCCTTGTCAGGCAATCAGTTGCCTGCTTGTCTAAGGGGACTGTGTACAGCTTGGCACCATGCAGCAGGTAGAGATGAGATGGCTTGATGGCAGGGCTGCATGAGAGTTTATCTTATGACAACCTCTGGTGTTATGCTCTGCAGGACTTGCATTGAGCGCACAGATCGTGGCTCATTGAACCGTGACAGTCTGGTGGACCTTGTAGGTCTGGTTCTTGACAATGCTGGTATAGCGGTGAGCTGCCTGCAACGACCATGACTCCTTGTACATGACCTCAACCCTGTAAAATAGGAAGTGCGGCCATTGTAGCCTTGAATTCTGGATGCGGTCATGGTAACCGTGAACCCTTGTCACCATCACAGGTCCAGTGGTTTGGTTACTACAACTGTATTAGTCAAGCAACACATGGAGCAGTTTTGCACAAACTAGCAAAGGCAGTAAGCTGCAGCTGCAAGCAAGTTTGTTGACGGAGCTGTTCTTGTGTGCAGGCCGAGTCACATGAGCTTCAGCAGTGTGGTCGCTTGTGGGGCAGAATTGCCTCATGTGGCAACAGGTGGAACACAGAATGGGGCCAGCAAGCATTGGCAGCTGCACAGCGTGTTGAGATATCACTGGCGCAGTACGCTGATGACATGTGCAATCATATACAGGTTGGTGTTGTTGATCTGCTGGCAGAGTTTATGTTATACCGCAAGCATCAACACATTTCACTACATGTATATTGCAGACCTATGCTCGTCATACACACAAAGTTGGGACCAATGGCAAGACATCCGGCAAAGACGCATATGACCTTTGTAGATCGAGTAGCTGCTGAATGCAGACCCTTGCACTGCACTGCACTGCATATAACAATGATGGTCACTGTATACTTGTGTTGAACCGCTGCCTTGACATCTGCTGCCTGTCCTGCAGCCCCATGCGGTAGCCTTTGGTCAAGCCTGCAACATTGACCAGTCGTACATCATGAACTTCAGTGAGGAAGTGATTCGTGGTCAATCTGTCTTTGTGCTCAGTGGACTTCTGCAGGAGTTGGAGAAGCATCTTAGACATGCAGCAGGGGCTGGAGCATGGCAGGTAAAGCCATGCAGGAGCGAGTTTCTGTTGCTGCAATAAGGCTGCATGCGATCTCAGTGCAAATGCAAAGGTGTTCTGTGGACAACTCTTGCTGCAAGTGCGGTTGCTGGGTCCTTGGAGCATCGGATGTTGTGACAGGCCCTGTTAGAGAGCTAACACAGTGGCCAGTGCGTGCAACTTGAGCTGTACAGCTATACATGTATGGTGGCAGCCGAGCATTCAGAAACTTCAGAAACATGCAGCATCTGTCTGACGCATGACGGGTATCACCATCTAGCTTGAGGTGGTAGCAGTTCATCCTTGTAGTTGCATCAACCTAAATTCGTATCGCCTCTCCGTCCTGCAGGTTGTGAGCCAGGTGCCTGCAGTAGGCGAGGTCATCGTTGGGAGTCTTGAGGAGATGCAGGGCAAGTCATTCAACCGACCTGTCGTGGTACTGGCACAAAATCTTGGTGGCATGGAAGACATCCCACCAGGTAGGGAGGTTTCACAACCACATGTCACCAGATGATCAGTCATTGCAGGGTACAATGCAACAGGGTGGTCAAGGTTCAAGGAGTCCTGCAAGCTGCTGTGTGTGCTGTTGAAGACTCCATGCGGCAGAGCATCCTATCCTGCAACCTCTGCTGGGTTTTTGCTTCATCAGTGTACCAAATGCCTGCACTGAATTGACTACTGTTGGTACTTGATGGAAGAGCCATCAAGAGTGTTGACTTCGTACATTACATGTACTATGCGCAGCAGAAGGACAGTCTGAGAAGCAGAGTCTAAGGCTTTACTGGACAAAGTTGCTCAGACTGTTCTTCTGCTGGGGGTCGTACTTCATGCAACCTAGCTAGTGATTGACCGGGACCAATAAGATCTATTGATGTACTGCAAGCCTACTGTGTCGGGTCAAATGCTCACAGGCATTAATCGTTGTAGAGCTGCACAGTGCAGCATGTCGAGCATCATGTCGTGTGCTGATGCTCTGCAGGTGTCACAGCTGTTTTGACCAAGAGCAGCACAGATGTGTTAAGCCATGTTGCTATCAGAGCTAGGAGCCAACGCGTATTGCTGGCAAGCTGCTTTGACTGTTACAGTCAGACGACCTACAACATCCCGAAGAAGCCTCCCAGCCTGCTGAAGGAGGTCTGTGTGCTGTTGTATGTAGGCTTCTAGAGTTAGCGGCTGCCCTGATCTGAACGAACTCAATGACTGCTTTTCAACTTCCAGGCATGCAATCCTGCCACACAGCAGGCGCAAAACAATGAATAGTTTGGCAGATCACTGAGCCCCAACATTGCCTTTAGCTCTTGCTGCTCTGCAAGAATGACTACGCCTGCAATTTAGAACATGCCAGTCAGTGCCTGCAGAGCCTCTGAAAGCTGAACAGTTGGATACACACAGCCAGTTTGTAATCAGTTAGTTGTACCCCACCTCACAGTGCTCAATGTCTTCCATAAGATTGGATGCAACCCATACAAGCACCTCTGCAGATGGTCGATGCAGCTGGTGGTTTTGATCTGCCGTACAGCTCTGCGCCATATTGTTACTGACTTCCAGCGCCTAAACAACACACAACATGCAAGGGCTAAGGGCTCTCGATTGCATGCATAAGATCTTGCGCTTTAGCCGCATGTTGAGATCATGACAGCAACAGCTGCCCTGCAGTTGAGGGCATCACAAGCACAAGCAACTGTGTTTGAGATGATCCAAAGTGCACTTCAGCACATACAGCAGGCATGACTTGCTCAACTTGCTCAACGAGATTGTGGCTGTCGTGCAGTAAGATCGGTCCATACAGCAGACAAAGAGTGTCTGTTGTCAATCATCAGCCTCGACTCATGCACGCAATGGTGCCAGTAGCCGCATCAGCAGCACACAGCTCACTTACACAAAGTTTCTGAACAATGGCAGCTTCAGCAACTCCTGGTGCTGCAAGAATTCCTGCTGGAAATCTTCTAGAGTGATGAATTCTGATGGCCTGCCGTCTGCAGTATAACTTGTCACCCCACTGGGGCTCATTGTGAAATAAAGTGGCAGCCTGATGGCCTCAGAGTGACTGCACACCTGCAATGCACATTCAGTAGTTCTATTTGGCTTGCCGGACTTCAGCATCGGTCTGCTTCTTGTTCGCTATCGGACAAACCAGTATGACGTCTGTCTCAGCTACTCAAAGTCTGTGCTGTGCATCTGCTGCGCATCATAGCCAAGGTTATGAAGCACCTACCTCCAAGTCAAATGGGTTGAGGGGCGCCTTGTTGGGCCTAGCATATCTCAGATAGACAAATTCCTGCTCCTGTGGGTTGCTGCGCATTGATATTAACAACTTTGTCCAGACAGCAGTGCGCTCCTTCACTGCTAGATCCTCTTTGTTGCTGCCTTGCATTTGCCGCTGCTCTTGTGTCTGCTGCTTCTCTGGCTGTGTGTGCTGCTGGGCTGTTTGCTGCTTTGCTCGAAGCTGCTGCGGTGGAGGCTGCCTGGGCATGCGCAGTCCTGCATTGTTCATCAGCCCGCCAGTCTGTGCAGAAGGTAGCTTGGGAAGCTGAAGCTGCTGCAGGGCTTGAGGGCGTCCCAACACTTGTGGAGACTGCTGAAGCTGCTGCTTATGATCCAGGTTTGCTGAATGGGCCCTGCTAGGAGCAATGTCAATGCTGCCGAGTGCTGGGGGAGCTTTCATTCCAGACTGTATGCTGGGCAACAAGATCTGCTTTTTGGTCAGAGCATCCCTGCAGATGTCAGGGAGACGTTGCTTTGGAAGATAGGCCGGACACTGATACAGCTACTTGTCAGTGGGAGCATGAGCGCCAAAGTCAGCTTACAACTGCACCAGCAGGAACAGGGCAACAAACTGTCACGACTGCCAAACTTTGCATTAGGCCTTGCTGACAGTTGGCTGATCACAAAATTTGGATTGCACACATCCTGCTTCTAGTTCAGGTTCTGCTATACCTTGGCTGCTGCACAGCACTGAGTAGGACAGGTTGCTGCTGCGCATGCTGTTGAGGTATCTGAACTACAGAGTCTGCTGTGATTCTTGAACAGTCAAGCCCTCTGGGTGTGCCGCCACCAACAGCTGCCTGCAGGTGTCACAGACATGGAGGTCAGGGAACCCATGTACTCCACATGCATCGCCACAGCTGGAAAGTAAACCTCAATGATTGCTGTTGTATGGAAGTTTTAAAGCTGGAGCTTGCTGGCGTGCTGTTGGTGTGCATATGGTGTGTGATCGTCTTAGCCGCAGCATCCTTCTTTGCAGGAACAGCGTCATGACATGGAGAAACTGCAGCTTGTTGGCTGGCATGCTACCACTGACGCTTTCAGCAGCGTATTGTGGTGTTTACCAGTAGCTTGGGTCCTGCAAGTTGTTGACCAAGTTCCTCCCCACCTGAAGCAGCAAACTCTTGTTGAGCAAGCATGCAATGCTGAACACAGCACTGCCGTCATATGCGATACCCACAAGTGCCACTCTGTTGAAAATACCCCAGTTGTCAGAAATTTGCCATAGATGCAGCGTAGACACAGAGATGCACTGTTTACGGCACTGAAGGTGCTGCAGTTTGTTACCTCACGAGCACGATTGCTGCTCACCCAGTGATGCTCTACGGCCAGTTGATGGCCTTGCAGCGCGCAATCCTGCTGATAAGACAGGAGGCTTGGGTGCTGGGCTTGTTGCAGCAACCGTGTTGGCTGGCGTTGGACCCACACTGCCGGGCCTGAGCCTGGCTTCAGACACATCCTGCTTCTGCAGGATTGCAATGTATTGAGCGTTGGCGTTAAAATGTAATGCATAGGATGCACCACGGACAGACATATACATAGAAACTTGCCTGAGCACTCAGGTACAGGCCCCTCTTTAACAAGGACTTGCTGGCCTCCCGCTCTGCATCAGTTGGCATGATGCTGCCCTGCTACTCAACCTGACACCATTGCTTGGCATGAAAAAACGACATACACTAGTCATTTAGGTGTCTTATCAAGATCATGATCATCCATGAACGCATTGCCCCGCATGGGCAACTTTTCGCGTCACACCACCACTTCATTTCATGTACGCACACTCGCCAATCCGACTGTCTTGTGATCGGTACTATCTGAGCGATTGTTTACACTTGTGACAGTAAGCTGACGGTCGTGGAGCTGCATTAGACAAGAGTCAAAATCAGAGGTCCCAGCCAACTTGTGACGAGACAGTGCTGGTCACTCACGCATCCCTGATGACTGAGTATCGGGTGCCAAAGGTACAATGCGTGTACTCTCTTGAATATGTTCTTGGGATCCGTGCCATCACGACCATCTTTGTCAGTTTGCTGCAGCAATCTCTAGTCTGGTGTGCTTCGGCAAGTTGACTCAAACATTGAGACACAGCATCATTGTACTGTGTGATTGTTAGCAAGGCGGTCTAGAACAATCTGATGCAGCAGTCACTTCGGCACCATCGGTGGTGAGTGCCGCGAGGCTGCAGCAAGCAACCTACACGCTAATTGTAGCTGTGCAGCGACGCGTTAGTTTATAAGGATACATTTGGCCATGTTTGCAACTGCAGGCATGCTGGTTGTCAGCCGATAGAATATCCACACACCAACCCATGGCCTCGTCTGCTGCCAGACCCACAGAAAAAGGTGGGTGCATGCTGTCCATGGTTAAGCTTGATTGCTTCTTGAAATATGTTTGCTTATTCATAGAGCTTCAGATTTAACTGGTTGAAATGTCTCAACCAGCCAAATCCCTCGATTGAGCTGTAATCTCGTCATGCAACATATGGCATGGGTCTCAGCATATTGTACAGTCAAGTGTGGTTGTCTGTGCTCAGTGCAGGCACCCAGGCATGTATGTCATCTTCAGCAGCACCATCAACTGTTGCAGCAGCATAGTTTACATCACCAACCCACACGGCTGGTGCATACTCATGCATCAACATCATCAGCATATTCAGGGCCCGATGGCTGGTCAGGTGATGGCAGCCAAAGCTCCTTCCTATCAGCTTTCTGGAGGTTTCTTCGCCCTCATACAATCAGAGGCACAATCTTAGGTACATCTGCAGTAGTCACCAAGGTGCTGGTGAACAACATGGATGCTATTGATTGGGGTTTGCTTCCCCGGGCACTCATGGGCTTGCTGGCACTGTTGTGTGGAAATGGCTACATCGTGGGCATCAATCAGATATATGATGTAGACATCGATGCAGTAAACAAGCCGTTCTTGCCTGTAGCAGCAGGTAAGACACACCAACTACTGCAACAGCACATGCACCAACAGCTGCAGCGCAAATTGCCAGTACTGCTCAAGTATGCAACAGTCCTTTGCCAGGCCCCTACCAGCTGCACATTGATTGAATGCAACCAGCTGCAGCAGCAGCCCATGCAGCAAGAAAACCAGGTAGATAGCAGAATCAAGCAAAGCAGTGGCACGAGCCATGTAGCTGCTTCCTGTGGGTTCCCACACCTGAGGCAGGTGATCATGACCTGCAGCCTTGAACACATTATGACTCTTTGCATGTACATGGCAATGCCCATTCCACCCCTCATGCCTTTAGTACCAGTACTGTGCAGAGTCATCAGCAGCCATTAGTTCTATGTAGGGATGTTGGTCCACGTCAACTACTCGACCACTGAGGATAAGTGCCCTGCTGGTGTTCTGTATGCTCCTCTGTAGGTGACCTGTCTCCTGCAACAGCATGGGTGCTGGTGTTAGGCCTGGCAGTAGCGGGACTGAGTATCGTAGCAGCCAATTTTGGGACGCTGATCACCTCATTATATGGCTTCGGGCTCTTGTTGGGCACTGTCTACAGCGTGCCGCCCCTGCGACTGAAGCGCTTTGCAGTCCCAGCGTTCTTGATCATAGCAACAGTACGAGGGTTCTTGCTCAACTTCGGAGTGTTCCATGCAACACGCGCTGCGCTGCAGCTGCCCTTTGAGTGGAGTCCTGCCATCCTGTGAGTATCAGTGGATTGATGGGGCTCACAGGGGAGCTTGATGAGCTGCATGCATTGCAGCATGTTGATGAGAGGGGTTGGGAGGACAAATGCTCTTGCAGCGAGTGGTGACTTGATGTTGCATTTGATGGGGTTGTTGGATGCAATGGGGTAACTGTCACCTTGTGCAGTGGGTTCAAGGACAACAGAATGCCCGAGCGCTGTGGTTGCTGGTTTTAAATGTCTGTGACATCCAGGGCTGTTGGCAAACATCAGGCTGGGGTTGAGGCAGCTGGGCAGAAACACAACATCAGCATCTTAGCAGACAGTCTGTCCTCAAGCATCACCCTGATAGCTTTCTGCAGCAACGCAGGTGTCGTCTTGGTGCAGGGCATGGCATCTCCAAGGAGAACAAGCCATGTATTCCTGTAATCTGGCTCGCAGCCGCCGCAGCCTCAAGTGCATGCTGCTGATCACACAAAGTGTGTCAATGTTTTGTATGCAGGTTCATAACATGTTTTGTGACAGTGTTCGCCACCGTTATTGCTATCACCAAGGACCTGCCAGACATAGAAGGTGACAAGGCCAACAACATCAGCACATTTGCAACACGTCTGGGTGTCAAGAATGTGTCTCTTCTAGGTGAGGGGCTCATTGGATCCCGGCTCTGTTGTGCACAAAAGACTCTGTTGTACTAATAGCCTCTTGCAGTGCTGCATTGTGGCCGAAGTTTTGACAATTCCAGCACTGTGGCAAGATGGTACTGCTGCATTATGGAAAAGCCAAAAAGGCAGCAGGCACACAGACAAACAAGCGAATGTATGAATGATGCAGCAGGCGTTGCGGACACAGCGATAAGGGCCAGCACTAATGGTACTGAGCACGTCGTGTTCACCTTCTGCTGCCTTTGGTTGCAGGTGTGGGTCTGCTGCTGGCAAACTATGTCATGGCTGGAGCGTTTGCATTGAAGTACAGCTCACACTTCAACGTGCCTGTGATGCTTGGGGCACACGCGCTGCTGGCTGTTGTGCTGGTCCTGCGAACAGCAAAGTTGGCAGCTGCAGGATACACGCAGGCTGCAGTTACAAGTTTTTATAGATGGATTTGGAACCTGTTCTACTCTGAGTATCTTGTGTATGTTCTGATTTGAAGAGTTGTCTGAACGAGGGAATATCGGAGACTTGGGATGGGTGGCACCTATCATTGCCGTATGCAGGACTTTGCAGACGGCTGTTTCAGTACTTGATGCAAACAGTTGTGCATTGTGAGGGTTATTGTAACAAGCAATCACGGTGACAGTAGTTCTGCGGGGCTTGTGCAAGGCTTCTGCTTGTCAAGGTGGATTGTGTGTATGCCAAGCAGTCGATGGAAATGAACAGGACCTACAGGAAATAATGAAATGAACAGGACATAGCAAGAATGGCAAACTTGCAGCAGCTTGAGATGTGAAATCTGTTACCAAGCGCCTGCAACACTTCAAAGAGCTGGAAGAATTACACCGAGCGCTGTTTGGCAGATGCAAATCTGACCAGTTGTCATACCTGTACAGAACTCACGACTCAGCTGACTCCTTCTACAGCGACTTTGAACAGGGCAGTACGGCACTTGCACAACTTCTGCATGCAGTGTAGCCCATCACTAGGGGTAAATGATGACATCTGCTGATGTCAGAATAGGCGTATGTACAGCAATACGCAATTTCTTAAACCTGCCATAGCTCCCAAAGCAGAAACAGGCAATGCCTTCAATATGAGTGCTGCAGGTGGCCCTGACAGCAGCTGGCTGCCAAGGAGCTCACAATTTGGACCACGATGTTCAGCAGCTGCGACTCCGAGCTTGTTGAAGAGAAAATGTAGGTGATTTTGTACGGTGCAAGTATGGAGAGAAGGTTATGCTCTTCTCTTGGTCTGTAC